>PYUH01000351.1:181009-210312 GCA_016808085.1 Suaeda aralocaspica
TTACTCCGTATTATTTTGTTCTCAGATTGTAATATTCGTTTTTTGCTATGCAATATTCACTTTTCATAATGAAGTATTTATTTTTCAGAATGCAATATTTTTTTTTTTGAATGAATATTAGCGTATGAAATTTGAATATTGCACTGTAGTTTTATTGTGTGGAAGGTAATATTCATTTTTTGTAATGTAATACTCACTTATTTGAAATCAATATTAGTTTACAAAAGCTAATGGAGACCTGATTTAATATAAACTTTGGGACGAGTTATTCATTTTTGGTAATGTAGAACGAATCCTACTACATCTGAATATGAAATTTCATGTGTTTTTTTTTATTATTTT
The DNA here is from genome assembly GCA_016808085.1 of Suaeda aralocaspica. Lineage (NCBI taxonomy): Eukaryota > Viridiplantae > Streptophyta > Magnoliopsida > Caryophyllales > Amaranthaceae > Suaeda > Suaeda aralocaspica. The sequence continues at coordinate 181,352 of PYUH01000351.1, forward strand.
TTTATAGGTGAAACTTTGCAAACAAGAATACATGCAAATGGAAGATGGGCAAGGATAATGAATATTACATATTTGTAAATGAATATCACACATTAGAAAATTATTATTATCCGTACAAAAAATGAATAATACACATTCAGAAACAAATATTACATAATGAAAACAGAGGTTGCATACAGATGAAAGTTGAACAAAGAAAGTAAATATTACATATTCAAAAAATTACACAATGAAAACAAATGTTGCATGAAGATGGAGTTGAACAAAGAAAGTGAATATTACATAAAAAAAAGAATATTACACATTCACAAATGAATAACACACAAATAACATTGAATATTGCAAATCAAAATTTTTGACTATTTTACTCATTTTGAAATCAAAACTATGCATTAGAAAATGGATCTTTAGTGTTGAAAAAAGAATATTTTGGTATTCAAAATTACTATTGAACATTCACTATTAGAACAAACTTAAAAAAAATTATAAAGAGAATGAACAATTCAAAAAAAGAATTTATGAATTTAATTATAAGTATTACATGTTCAAATATGATCATAAACCTTATTTCACTGCATTTGATCAGTAGCATTCGAAATAAGAAGCATTTAAACAATTAGTATTGCTTGTCAAAAAAAAAATAAAAAAAATTAGTATTGAATGCACAACTTAAAATATTACTTTCTAAAAAATAAATATGACACTCTGAAAAATAAATATTACTCTAATATAGACTGCAGATAAAATTTGAGAATAAGTAGTTAAGTACGTATGGAACACGCGCACGAGAGTACATGATAATTTGTCAATATATAAAAGAATATAGAGTGTAGAGTTGTGCTGATTCTACAATCCTACATGGTCCAATTACCTGTTTTGGGTTCCATGTTCCCCTATAGGCCTTGCTTTAGACTAGTTTGTTTTATTGGGCTGTATAGTGTTAGTTTTTGTTGGACTCATCACAACAGACACCAAACACAATCACTGTTGTTTGACTTCAGCACAAAACAAAAGGCAATGGCATAGGAAAAAACGCAAAATGTTTTTCTCAATGGTACCTACCTAATTTATGAAATTCCAACAAATATCCACCTTTCTAATATTTGCTTAGGTATGCATACAAATTTACAAAATCTAATAAAAGGTAGGCAGATAGCTTTTGATGGGTCCAAACTTTGACGTCAACTAATGCATTTCAAGTAGGGTGTGAGTATGGGTTACAACTCGTTGGATTAACTGAATTGTCTTTGGTTAAAACTGAAACAATCCGAATCGAAAACGACTTATAATTTGAAAATAACTTGAACCGAAAATGGCCTAAACTGTAATTGACCGATAAAACAATGAATTTTACTGAATTTAACTTGAATTAAAAAGAGTTCGAACGGAAATTGATTCGTACAAAGCCCAAAAAAACAAACCAAACGGAATTGAATTGAATATCAAGCAATCAGTTTAACCATTGACCACACCTAACCTAGATTGAATTGAAAGTGAATTAAAATAATCTAAAATACAATGTTGTGTAAATAATAAATTTCTACTTTATCTTGTAAACTTAATAAGTAGAAAATTACTTTTAAAATTGACTAACTTGACACATTGTACATTGGAATCAATGTAATAAATTATAAAAGATTTTTCAAATATACGAAGTATTAATTAAATGTGTATTTTCAAGCTCAACTATACCAAACCCCACCTATTTTCTTAATTCGCTTATTGTAATAGACCTAAAATATATCTTAAATATTCATAAGGATGTTCATCACATAGTTTTTAGATTCATTCAAAGTGACAAAAATGTTCACGAATACGAAATAACCCGACATCAACCCGAAAAAGACCGCATCATCTTTGTAAGTTGGTTTCACTTGATCCGTTTTAGATTGAATTGAAGTTGATCTGACCTCGATGGTCCGAGACGGAACTGAATTGTTCCCGAACTTAGAACAAATTGTTTTGACTTGCTCCCAAAATGGCTTGAACTGAATTGGATTGAATCAAAAGAAAGACAAAACCGCAGTTAACCTGAATTAAAATGACTTGGACCTGATTGGATCAACCCAAACTTACACTGCCAACCCAAAATAACACCCTAATTTCAAGTATTAGTCATTGTGAATCGAAAAATAAAAATAAAGAGGAAGAATTGCAAATGACCCACAATTTGATAGCGCCAGCTTAAATTGTAGTTATTTTGTTAGTTTAAAAGAGGCTCATTTGTTGGAATTGTACACCTAATATAATTGATATATTGTATTATTCGGGTATAGTTGTATTAATACGGTATCATTAAGTTTAACCCAAATAAAGTGATCCAATAAATATAATATAGTTGAGCTTATTTACGTCTTTTATAGAATATAGATTTATATTATTGTATAGAGATTTAGACCTTTTCTAATACATGATGGACGGATTAGTAAAAAGAGAGTATTATAAATAGACAATTAGCTAGGGTTATGGTCCCAGAACAACCCGTACAATAGACTTTTAATGCATCCCATTAGTAAAAAGGAAATCCTATTGACTGTAAGTGTTGGAACACTCAAAAACCATCAAGAACTCGATTGAAGACTACTCATGGATTCAGGTTTTTGTGATTCCAGCTCTACCTAGAATTTGTAGTACAACTGTACAAATCCTAGCTAGAGCTAAAATCGCAAAATCCAGGTAATAAGTACGGGAAGACTAAAAAATCCATCCGGCCCGATTTTTCTGGATTTCAAAAACAAATTGAAAGTTCAGATTTTCGAAACGGAAACTCTAGATTCCGGATCGAAAAGTGGAAGCGTAAATTCCTACACACCCCTACTAAAAACTAGTTTTATTGAAAAGTTACCTAAACCTTGTCAGTTTAAGCTTGGTTTGTTATAAAACCGATTTCGAGTTAAGCATTCTCCAGTCTGACCCCTTTGCTTGTATTCAATTTGTTGTCTTATGTATTTATGTATGTATGCTTGTCTTTTATTGAGCAATAATTTCTTTTGTGCAAAAACCAAAGATCGGGACACTTTGAGTAAACTACTAGATTATTAATGATTTTAGGCTTTGAGCCAAAATCTGTCGAAATTGGATTGGACTCATTTGGTCAGTGTTAGAAACAATTGGTTTTTTAGGGTCACAAACATGATCAACAAAATAATTAAAATAGGTAATCTTCAAGGCATGAATGAAATCACTTTAGAAAATATATTTCAACCCTATTTCAAGAGCATGGGTATCACAAAATCTGTCTTTGAGATGCAACGAAGAAGGACAATGGTGGTGCTCTAACCAACAATGTTCAATGGAAACAAGTGTATTGTGGTTATTTGTGAAGATGATATGAATACTTGAAAAACATCTCAAGAATATTTACATAATGAAGTAACATATTCCTTCTTATTTTTCTACATCCAACATATGTATAACATATTTGTAAAGGTAGTGAACCAACACAACTCTTGGAACAAAAAGGTCAAAGCCGCAAAAAACATGACAAAACTGCCTTATTCTATTTTCATTTAGTTCATATTTGTTGATGCTAAAACACCTTAATTAACCATATAAAACTAGTCAAATAAACGTAGATAAATTCATCCAATACTCTAAATATTCAACAATTATTGTAATAGGATATCATATTGGTTTTAATAAAGTTGGTATGGTTTGTTTGGAACCATGCATATTGGATTTTTCATCAGAAATCAAATAACCATGCATTTGGATGAGTCAGCCTTACTTGAATCTTGAATTAGATACATCAAGTGCCTTCCCATGTCCAATGATTAATATTCTCACTTGAAATTGTTTTGAACACTTTGTGATCGAGGTCTAGCTACATGCATTACGTGCCTTCTCATACCCAATAATTAATGTTCAATTCCCACTAGAAAATGAGAGGTGAAAGAGATTCAATTCTAAACCATCTGACACACTAACTTTTATAAATCATGTAAATGGATCAACTCGATCAATCAAAACTAGCTTTAAGTTGATATAGAGTATAATTGTAGTTCTAGCTAGGATTTGTACCATATTCTATCACGCCGTACACAAAAATTCACGTCAAACTGATCGATGATGGACACTTATATTTAATGTGATTAAATCTAGTTGAATACATAAGTACATAGAAATTATTTTAAGCTACAAGCAATTAAGTTACTAAAAATACTCAAATAAGTTGAAAATGCAATGCACCTAACTTACCCAACCTTGCATAAATCCAGTAATAAAAGAAGAAGAGTAAAAGTAACCCTCCACACATTAAGAACCAACCTTAAGGTTTGGGTCCCCAATTTATGAAGCAAAAGCATCGTATACCTTAACCCAGGCAACATTATACGGAGTAAATACGTGAGAGTATTAAATTTCATGCATTAATTTCTCAATTTAATTCGATCCTCAATTCTCATGCATACTTCTCCTCGACATTTCCGCTTCAAAGAAACCCATAATTTCAGCATCTGACAGTAAGGCACATATGTACCTATACTACACCATACTACGTACAAAACAAGAATCGTATATCCTTCCGATTCATATTATCTTCCTTATTATCATATTCCCTCTGTTTCAATCTATTCTTTCGATAATTATTTTTATGTTAATAATCATTGGCATGCTTTCAATTCCTTGATTGATTAAAGCCATTTACAATACTATATTTGACTTTCTTACGAACGTGAATATGTATGCTATATTATTTCTTACTTAGTGTCTTTTATAATCTCATTTAATTTATATATATTATATATACATTGCATGGTTTAAACAAACCTTTTTATGTATCTTTCATTGATATGCTTATGAATAGATTAATATATGAGAATGTCAACTCTTAAAAATAATCATATTATTTGTTAATATTTGCATCTTTAAAGGTATAACTAATAATTTACCAAATGAAGTTATAGTACATTTTTTTATGTACAACACATGTGTTTTCTTGTACAATAATGGGTGTATTTTAATAAATATGTATGATTGTGCTTGTATCGAACATACTTTAAAGACAATCTAATATGGATTACTTAACATGATATTAAACAAAAAATTACTTGTAGGTATATATTGACTGCTTATTTTTAGCTCTAAGCACTATGCATGTATAGTATTATATATTTATTACCCTACACTTTACATAACTTGATGAAAATTTATCAAGCTATTATATTCCATTTCAGAACGAAACTGAACCTTGGTTCATTCTCACAATTAGGATAATTTACAGTGTACAAGAAATTGTAGGTATGCGCGCGCTATGTTTATCACGATATAGTATCACCAATAGCCCCCTATTTAAAAAATTGTCGTAAATATATACAAAATTGACCGAACACTACTAGTTCTGCAACTTTTTCATGTAACTTTCATTGGTAAGCTTATAAATAGTTTTATTTATGAGAATGTCAACTCTTGAAAATAATCGTATTTTTATTAATATTTGCAACTTTTAAGGTATAACTAAAATTTAAGAATGAATTTATAATAGATTGTTTTTAAATGTTGTATAGCACATGTGTTTTTTTGTACAATAAATGGCATATTTTAATAAATAAATATATATATATATATATATATATATATATATATATATGCTTGTATCAAACTATTAATAACATACTTCAAAGACAATCTAATACGAAATACTTAACATGATATTAAACAAAGAGTTACTCTACAGTTTATATAGCATAATTAAAATTTATTAAGCTTATTAAATTTGATTTCAACTTGTCGAATTTCGTATGTGATCGAGAACAATACACCCTACCTAATTAAATTAATTCATTATCATAATTAGGATAATTTACAAGTGTGCATGAAATATAGTACATACGCTATATATGTTTAACTATCACGGTATGATATTACCAATAGCACACCCCTTATTTAACAAAATCGCCGTAAATACATACGGAATTGATTGAACACTAGTAGCTCTACAATTTATTCATTCTCACAACTAGAATAATTTAAAAGTATACACGAAATAATACATACGCTATGTTTAATTAGGACGGTATGGTATCACCGTATCGCCAATAGCGATACTATTAAAAAATTGCGGTGCATATACACAGAATAGATCGAACACTATTAGGTCTACGACATGATTGAATGGAGCAATGAATATACTGGTGTACCATCATCTACAGCAAATGTATCATAAAAACTCTCTAATACAAGCAAGTAAAAATACATAAATACTGATAGCTGACAAATCATGCATTATGACAATGTCTCTTAATATAAAGTATTAAATAGCATAACAAAGTGGGTAGTTGGTAAATTGGTATCTATATAAACCCCCCTTCAATTCACCTTATACGTACATTTTTATTTTTATTTTTATTTTTATTTTCTTATTCATCATAATTATCACAATATTTATTCTTCTTTTCCTTATCTATCAACCTCCAAACTTAATTAAAATCTATCACATGAACAATTCATTACTTATTTCATTTTAACTGCTTCTTCTCTGCCTTTCAACTGTACACTAATTTTAGGTACACTAATTTTAGTGTTTTCTTTTCCTATATAGCACCTACTTAATTATATTATCGTAGGTGCCTGTTGTTCCTAAGAAGGGAGGCATAATACTTTAGTGAAAAGATGGTTAATATTTTCACTTTGGTAACCGGTTACCCCGGTGCTAGTGGGTTCGGATCCGCTACCACTGCTGAGCAGGTTACCCAAGGAATTGATGCTTCTAACCTCACTGCCATCGTCACCGGTTCGGTTCCTAATTCTACCTTCTCCTTCTCTCTCTTTTTTTTTTTTTTTTACAATGGCTTTTAATTTCATGGTATATACAAGTGTGCCTAGAGCTAATTAGCTAAACATGCCAAATGTGAGTTTTTTTTTTTTTTTTTTTTTTTTTTTTTGTTTGTTCGTGTGTGTGTTTGGGAGAGAAAAGGTAAGTAACGAGAATCGATTGCAGAATTTTATAGCACTAAAGTGGAAGCTTGAACCATTTTAGTTACACCTTACTCTTATATTTATGTTAATTTTATAATATTTATTAATGAATATACTCGGATAATTGGGTTTATATACATATGATAAATTAAAAAAAAAAAACGTTGTTCTATATTTTTATGTCGACTAGCAATTATTTCGTGATGGAGAGAGTGTGTAAGAGTATAGAAATGATAAAGAAAATGTTGAAATTTAACTAGGATAGGTTTTCAAATCATGTAGTGAACTTTACCAAAACTTGGATCTTCGTCTACGAAATAGTAAAATTCATCCATAAATTGTTATAAACTTATTTGCATTTTTTTTTGTGTGTGTGTGTGTTTTTTTTTTTTTTTTTTTTTTTTTTTTTANTTTTTTTTTTTTTTTTTTGTGATTTTTAAGGAATAATCTAACTTCTTATGCAACAACTTGGATAATGGTTATCTCATATATTATGGAATAAAGAGTAATTGTTTTTGTCTTTTATTATAATGTGAGGGGTTTGTCTTCGCCCCACACCAAGGAATAATAACAATTTGACTAATAATAGTTGGAATTTCATGTTAAAAACTTATCGGTCATTTAAGGCTTCGTTCAGCATTCATTTCTCCATCTTCATTACTTTCAGCACAAATATGCCAAGTACTATTTTTCTTAGGAAAAATTGTCAGATAAGATCTTTTGTATAATGTGGCATACGCTACACATCGCTATAAATGTTTTTATTGTTGTTCACTTACAGGTATATATTCTCTTCAACTTATTATTATGGAAAGCTATCAAACTAAAAATTATTGCCGAAAGAATTAGCTTTACTAAAAACTTGAGGTACCCACCTAAAAGGAAGATGATAAGGGAAATCCTCCCTAATCTTTATTATATTTAGGGTTGAGGATCGAACCCAAGTCTTGTGTGTTCAACAGACTAATTGAGTCAGCCAAGTCTCATCCTTTTAATCTGTCTATCCATGTATTTCATATGCTTCCACTTAAGTCTTTATCGAAAAATATTAATGAGGTGGTTGTTTCATTGTATTTTATTACATCCATTATATTTTAACATTAATTATACTTTGATGTGTATATATTGAGCTTATCTTTGTTAATCTAAACTTACCTTAACTCAAACCTTTTAACAACTTATGTGAATTAATTTAAACTTTTAACTTATAAATACTGAAAATATAAGTTGAAATGAGCTAATGATCAAAGTTAAAAACTTAATGGTTTTGAGTTAGTTGTCACAAATATAATAAAAAAAACTCATATTATGTAAGATTGGCTTGTTATAATTATACTTAATTAATTAATTAATTAATTTTTTCTATGTATATTTTACATTTTACGTTATTATTTTGGCAAAGAGAATGCATTAAGCTCTCTACCTCATAATAATAATAATAATAATAATAATAATAATAATAATAATAATAATAATAATAATAAATAAATAAATAAATAAATAAATAAATAAATAAATAAATAAGTAAAATAAAAAAAACAAAATAATAATAGTAATAATAACAATAATAATGCTAAAACTTGATGGACAACTAATATTTTGTGTAAGCAAAAGCCTCAGGCCCTAAATGGAGAATAATTAATGATAATGATAAGTGTTGCAATCTAATTGATTTAGGATTACCTAGGTGAGATAGAGGGTAATGACTAATTATGATTTTAAACAACTACCATGCGTTATCCATGGCAATATGGCATATGGTGACACCTTGCCAACTTCAATAATTATTTGAGGAACTTGGTAGAAACAAGCGGTATTACCATGCTAGCTACTTAATTAAATTGAAGTTTATAGTGATTAAGCTACAAATTAAATTAATTGACATAAACTTTCAACTATTTTTCAAAATAACCCAAACATGAGTGGTCCAAAGTAAAAATAAATTATGTACCACATACTTTATAAGTAGGCTACATACCTTTCAAATTTTGAATCATTCTAAAATATTAATTGAAAAAAAAAAATCAAATTATTCATATTAGTAACACCGGAGCTATTTTGGTACACTCTGATATACGAAATATCAGAGTATACCAACAGTGTTGGGCCTACTAATAATAGATTAGTAGTGTATAATATCAATGTCAACAACAAAGTGGAAAATTAATAAATTTCAAATTAGGTTAGGAAAAATGAATGAGAACTCATTTAATTAGGGAGGTTGGGAGCTAAAGATAAGTAAATAGTCATATAGATTTAATTGATCATCTGCAAACAAATTATAAAGCACTTTTATTTTATGTCGCTATAATTTACCTAAGCTATTTATTTCCTAATGACTGACTGGTGGTGGACCATTCTTTGTCGCATAAGTAGTAATATTCGCTACAAATTGTTTGTTTTTCCATATTCTTAAACTCTCATTTCTTTTGTTCTTTCTTGATATTTAAGAGGCAAAAACAATTCTCATTGCCGTCTTACTAAATTAGTGAATGCATTTCCAATATTCAAACTTGATCAATTTTTTTTTTTTTTTTTTTTTTTTTGCTTTGNGATGCTTTGGTTGTCCAACTCACTTAACGTGCATATTGTTTGTTACCTTTTTAGTGAACTAGCTGACCATCCATTTGGATAAGTGAATTGTGCATCTGTACATGCTCTTACATATTTTTTTTCCTCGTTTTTTGTTTTGTTTTGTTTAGCCTATTTAAAATTAACATGATTTATCGAATTGTGATATTAAATTAATTTGTATAAGAGTAATAAAAGCATGACCGATTTCAAAAAATCTAAACCAACAACGTAGCAACCTTTGTTGAAATTATTATTACTCTGAACTCAATCTATAGTCATAGTGGTGGACCTTACGGGCTTACTTACGTGATAGAATATATAAACAATCTTATAACTTGTTGAATTGTCAATAAGTTATTTAAATTTTATACGGTAGATGTTAGCAAGAATTGATGTCAAATTTCGTGTACATCATATACACTGATACTTCTGTCCCTCAACGGTTTAACCTGCATGCAAGTAGTAAGCAAAAACTGAGTGTATATTTGGAAATGAACTGTGAAGGAGGAGCAAGTGGAATAGGATTGGAGACAGCAAGAGTGTTGGCTCTTCGGAACGCCCATGTTATCATTGCTGCAAGGAATTTGAAGGCTGCTAATGAAGCCAAGCAACAAATCCTTGACACCATCAAATCTGCTCGAGTTGATGTTCTCAAGCTTGATCTATCCTCCATTGCATCCGTTAGGGAATTCGCTAAGAATTTCCTTTCCCTTGATATGCCTCTTAACTTGTTAATGTAATCTCATTCATTCTTTTTCCTTAGGGTGTTTTATTGCTTTCATGCTTAAATATGTTAATAATAATAAAGCTAATGTTAGAAAAAAAAATATATGTTTTTTTTTTTTTTTTTTTTTCTTGCAGAAATAATGCAGGCATTATGTTCTGCCCTTACAAGCTATCTGAAGATGGAATTGAGCTTCAATTTGCCACCAACCATATAGGTACGTGATACGTCCTGATGGCTAAAAAAACGTTACCTACATCTTAAGGCTCGAGTATATATATACCAATATACATGTTATTTTTGGCTGGTTACATGTGAGAGCGCTTGACTACTAATTAATTATCTACATATATGACTTATCCTTTACAAAAATATAAGCTAAGGCGCTAATTATCATTTACTGAATTATTAGGTTTTTAACGCTTGTTGGTTTCTCAATAAAATCGAACTCCATAGATGAACTTTTACAAGAATTTCCAAGCATTTTTTGAAGAATTGACATATTCCATGGAAATGTATATATGTAACAGGTCATTTTCTGTTAACAAATCTTTTGCTTGACAAAATGAAGCAAACAGCTAAAGCTACAGGAATAGAAGGAAGAATAGTGAATTTGTCATCAATAGCTCATCTTCACACTTATCGTGAACTAATTATGTTTGGAAACATAAATGATAAAGCCCGGTATATATCCTTACTTAAAAGCTTCTTTCATTCATATCCATCCAATTTTTTGACCATAAATTTGAACAACATATTACTACAAGTTTATGCATTTATTTATACATTTATTATATCTCCGTACTAACATTAATTTGTTGTATGTTCGTACAATATTTCAATTATACTATACGTATGATAAATTTACATGTAAGACAAATCGATACTACCCTACCAAAATTATACTTCATCTGTTTCACTTTGTTATGTTTGGAGTCTTGGAATTAAGATAAATGGATATTAGAGTTAGATTCATCTTTTTTTAAAATGGAAATACACAAATCATGCCGATAATTAAAAAATTAAAAAACCATGATTTTTTTTTTCTTTTGGATGATTTTCAATATCAAGTATTAAGGTTATGTTTGGTAACATGAGTTAAAATAGAGCTGAAGCTAATATTCTAGTTGAAACAAGCTTAACTAATAAGTTAGCTGAAATTTTTAGCACCTTAAATGAGTTGTTATTTCTGATAGCAACACAACTTCAGTCAATTTTCAAGCTTTTATTTCAACTCATACCCCAAAGGCCCAAACACAACTATTTATTTTAAGTGACATAAACATTTAGCGCCTACTCATTTAAGGTAAATGAAATGAGTTGTCAAACAGACCCTATATATCGTATTTTTTCTTACTACATCTAATACACCCATTCAAAAACTAACTCGTTTGTATCTAAAAAAAAAAAAAATTCGTCCAAAACCGCTTTATCAATAAAATTAACCCATCAAAGAAGTATGTATAAATTTTAAACTTTTATAAAAATTGAAAAAAAATCAAAACTTAACCAACAAAATGAAACTCACAAAATGGAATACATAATCAACAAATTGAAGTACTTTAAATGTGAATTTAATATAATTAACTACATTTATTCTTGCGTCTCTTGTTTACAATGTCCGAAGTATATCGTCCCAATTATATTGCAATCTGCAATCCCTAACCCAAAAAAAGTTATAATTAATGTTAAAGTTTACATTCTGGCTAAGAGCCGAGCTAAATCGAAACTCAGCAAGGCTTGGCTTGGGTTTATATTTCACAGGCCGACCTTAAATTCTTCCAAGCAGGTCTATATATTTCCATTTTAATTTATACTCATAGTCTCATACACTAGTATTTAGTGACTTTCACATATTAACTATGCAACACCTATGTCTAACACGAACTTTATTCTATGTTGTTCAGTTACTCCGAAAGAAGGTCTTATGGGCAATCTAAGCTAGCAAATGTACTACATGCAAACGAGCTGGCTCGTCGTCTGAAGGTGCCCTGCTTTCCCTTTGATCACTAAAGACATAAAATTCTCAAATTTACCATCCATAAAAAAAAAACCATTAAATCTTCATACAATTTTTTGTTATATGGTGTGACAATAAGTAACAATTCTCGCCTCAATGTAGGTCCTCCACTTGAGGCGAACAAAACTACTTATCGATCAAATATCATTTGAATGAACCAAAACTCAAAGTCATTATACATTCGTATTTATTGATTATATTGATGCTATTTATTTCAGGCACAGGGCGCCAATATTACAGTTAACTCGCTACATCCAGGATTGATCATGACACCTCTCATGAGACATTCTTATCGCTTAATGCGTATGATTTTATTTTGTTTATCCCCTAATTTACATGCTTTCAATATTATGACGAATGAAGCAAATAAGTACTACTACTACGTAACTAATATGCACTGAAGCAATCCTTCATTTTTGTGCAGGATTTCTAAACATTTTGACAGGGATATGGTTGTGGAAAAACATACCCCAGGTTAATGACATTATATTTCTCTTTTTATTATGTGATTTACTTATCAGCTTTTATCCATCTCACATAACTGCAACACACCACTTAGATGCCAGATGTCAGCGGCTGATGAGCCGCACCACTACATTTTTGTAGGGGGTAAACACCCTGCTAAGGGTCTACCAACGTAATAGTTGGTGAGGGGTTATTAGGTTACTAGCCCTGGCAATGTTTCTGACGCATTGCTGGGATGAGGTATTGATCCTGTTAGGAAGATATAAGATATGGAAAATACATTATGAAATTAAAAAGAAAGATTATTAGCGAATAATATCTCTTAGGTATGTAACCATTATTTTCCTAATATATATCAAAATATATTTTTCATATACTATATCTTCCTAACATTTAACCATAAAAATTAAAGGTAGAGGTGGAGCCACTGCTCTAAACTTTTGTCCTCTTGTGAAATTTGATGGTGTTAAAAGTATCACCAAAATGAATTTAACAATACCCTACATGACAGTGCTGTGCACCATCTTGCATGTTGGTTCGAGTTTTAGAGTTTCCTTCATACACAAACTATAACCAATCAATGGATTTGCTTGCATCGTAAGAAAAAAAAAATCAATGGATTTGCTTGCATCGTAAGAAAAAAAAAATCAATGGATTTGTGATTGAATAGTTTTGGGTTTACAATAATTACAGGGAGCAGCAACAACATGCTACGTAGCCCTTCACCCGAGCTTAAAAGGAGAAACAGGCAAGTATTATGTCGACTGCAACGAGTTTAAGCCACATAAATCGGCTACAGATGAGAAGTTAGCTAAGAAACTTTGGGACTTCAGTGAGGATTTGATCAATGCAGCTTCCAAGCTTAAGGAAACTAAATAATTAGCTAAATTATTTGTATGCTTACTTATCCCTTCATCACTAGCTATTATGAAACAAATTAAACATATTCCTATAAATCTAGGTTAAGGATTTCACCAAGGAATGATGCTTTATTTGTTTCAAACTATTTCCTTCTGCATGTAACTTTTGCTCTAACAGATTTGTGTGAATGTATGATTTTTATAAGCATGCTATTGACAATTGAAAGTTCCATTTTCAAAAGAGAATTGGAGTCCATTATTTTCCACAAGGTAGAACTATATCTTTTAGCTCTGTTTTATGAAGCCTAGCTACAATAATTATTGCTGCCATTGTATTTTTTTGAGTTATTCTGATAAAAAATTTAATTGATAGTGTGGTGTGCCTAGATCGGAGGTTCTATTGTCAGATACAAAATCCAACTTCGAAAGGGTATACCGTATTACAATACCTTAAAAATCTCCTCCTAATTCGAGTTGGAGACTGTTATCCCACTCTTTTGTACCACAATATGTACCAGTGAATCTAATCGGTACAAAAGAGTAAGATGGACAACATATTTGAACATGGACCGAGAAGTATTTTAAAATGAGCTTGTGTCTACACTATTTTTATTGTACACTCAGTCCACACAAATACAAGACTTACTGCCATTACATGGATTCGAACCCTGGACCCCTTAATTAGCCGTTTTATATATGTGCAACTGAACAAAATCAATTCAAGTCCAGCTTAAAATATATGTTATTGCTATTTGACATGAACAAGTTTAGCCTTAACTTGGCTTAAAACTTGGATGATACATCTAAAACATATCAATCATTTTAATTTGTTTTGCTTCTCAAAATTGTCAAAATATGCAATATAATGTAACATCATGTCATCATCTACCTGTATACAGACTATGCTGATGACAACTTAACATTGTCGATGCGACTTTCCGATCTTAACTGAAACCTTAAGTTATAAATCCTAATCTTAAAATGAATGAGACCTAGTTTCTAGTGATGTTACATTGTTATCCAAGACTTACGTCTCAGAGATATGATATTTTGAGGCTCCTAATATAAAGACTGCAAGCGTAGCAGTTGTATTAAACTAATGGGCAATAGGTTAAAAGGTCGCCAAATTATGTATAGGCATGGGCTACAATTAAGTAATTAACTATGTTACTCCTTAGGTGTAAGAAACTACTCCCTATAAATTATCAAGGTTGCTCTGAATCAAACACTTAAATACGTCTAAATATTGCAATTAAAATGACCGAAAAGTATGTACTTAGTATATGCATTATTTTCTTTTCTCAAACACCCTAGCAAAAAAAAAAAAAATTACAGTACTCACCATGTTTATTACAACTTTTCTTCCAAAAAAATACAAGTTAAATCAAAGAGGAAATTTCAAAAAAAAGTGTTCACCTCAATTGCTAAGGTAGTGTTATTGACAATTTGACTTGGGTCACTTATTCACTTGGGCTCTTATCACAAACCCCAAGCTCTGACGACAAAAGCAGAACAAGTAACAACAAGAGCAGCAAAAATAGGAGGCACCACTAGATCAATATTTGAACGTTGGAAATGCTTTGTAGGCAAACATACCACGTCAAATGGCATGTCCACTGGCACCCTTAAACTACTTCCCGCTTTGCAGGCAGTCGAAAACGATGATGAAGGCGTAATGGCCCATATAAAGGCAGTTTCCGGGGTCAAAGCCGTCAGTGCTACTATTACAGTAAGAAAGGCGGTCCAAACTCCCGCATACACTAACAATGGACGTGGCCATGAGTTTAGAAAGCGTGACACGGTCGTGGATACTAGAGAAATAAACATTTTGGAGAGGCAAATGATGCATATGATGGTTGAAGAGAATAGAAAAGTAAGGTACTTAAATAATATGTTTGTGAATGAACATAAGTTTAGTTGCTTAACTAATTTAAATACAAATTGAGATTATGTAGTTTTTATTGGTGGAAAAGGAAGATGACGTTGCGTCATAAAAATGAAAATTAGTGGGTCAGGTTTGTTGGTCTAAAGGCAGAAGGAAAAAAATTAGATCAACTGCTCAACATATTCATTTTTGTGGCAAAAACTAAATAATTTGTCTAACGTGTGGCATTTACAGATTTGCTAATTTTTTTACTTCCTAAAACCCCGGCTTGTAGCCTTATACGCCAAACTTTAGATATGACATTAAGGCTTTATTCTTTTGGACTGAAACGAAACTGAACTGAAATGAAGAAGTAATTATAACGGAGATAAGTTGAACTGAACTGAGTTGGACTGGACTAAACTGAATAGAGCTGAACTGAACTGAACTAAATTGAATTGAAGTGTCAAAAATTTAAGTCCAAAAGAACAGAGCCTAAATCACCGGAAATATTAAGTATTTACCAATGAAATTAAGATATCTATCCTAAAATCGTTAAGAAAAAGGAGAAAAAACTCTAACCAACTAAACTAATCCTTACCCTAAATGTACCAGTGTACCGCCAACTACGAATATAGTAAAATTTAATTTCTAGTATAGAGGAAGTTTCTTGATTGTTGATGAAAGCTTCCAAAGTTTAAATTTTTGTAAAATCCTTCTCACTTTCAGGAAATTTGCTATGATGTTCATGGTTTAGTTTGAGTAGACCTATAAATCGTGTCATGTCTTGTCATTTTCGTGTCGTGTCGATTACTTAAACGGGTTGAGCCACTCCAACCCTAACCCTACCCGTTCAATAAACGAGTCGTGTTGTGCCAATCCATGTACTTAAATGGTTTGACACTCTTGATCCAAACCCGCTAATAACGGGTCGATTTCGTGTCGAGTTAGAGTTAGCGTGTCATGTCTTTTTTTACATACTGAAGGAAAAAAATAGGTAGAATCGTGTCGTGTCGACCTGTTTATTTAAACGAGTTGAACCCCTTCAACCCTAACCCAACATATTTAATAAATGGGTCGTGTCGTGTTAACCCGTGTACTTTAACGGGTTATATTCCTTGACCCAAACCTTTTAATAAAAGGTCGTGCTCGTATCGAGTTGGCGGGTCGTGTCACAAATTTACAGGTCTAAGTTTGAGGCCTTTATCCTCTTATGGTATATTTTTTAGCAATTCTATCTTGAAAGACTAAATCATTTTTTCAGAATTCTAACCAACTTTTTTTTTTTTAATGTTGGCTCTTCATTTAATTAATTGATGGGTTGACCCAAGCCATCTATTATTAGACTGTTATAGAAACTACAATTATGTAAATACGTCTCAGCAAAACAAAATGAAAATATTGAAACAATTATTTATGGTCTCTTGTTCTTGCAGCTACACAATTGCATCCAGTATCCAAGAAGTATATGATGGTGTATAAATGGAAGAAGTTCAACTTCATTTTACAATTATTTATGTTATGTACTACCACTAAGAAGTTTGCCTGTCCTAGGCTCCTAGCAGACACATTTTGTACATGCGCAACAATTTCAGCCCGTTTGCACCACTACTGCCACCAGACTAGCTATACACACAGATTACAGAACACTGTCTCCATTTTCAGGTAAATTTTTTCTAAGCACTACACACTTTAGTACCAAACATTCAGTAGATCTGAACATATGATTGATATAAGGGGTACATAGAAGTACAACAGATATACATTTAGCACAAAGATGGAATAAAATTGAACAGTTTAAGATGGAAGATGGACAACATTCCCGGCCAAGACCTAGGCCACAGGTAGCATGTAATGTACTATTTATTATAAATGAGGCTTGAAATTTACATTTGCAGCAGCAACAATGCAGGCCAAAAATTTTAAGCTGAGGTTGCTAAAAGATGCGAAACTAACCCTTTTCCACTTTGAGGGTGAGGATCAAAAATGTAACCATAGCAATGCATAGTGCGATGAGCATAATTGCAGCCATCGCATGCAGTGATATATAAGGCATCAGAAAGAAGATAACTGCTATTGAAAGACTTTGCCATACCTTCAACTGTGCAAATGCTCCCTCCTGCAATCAATCAGTTACATTGAAACATGCTAGTTCTGGTTCATTACATCATGAAATGCAGCATGAGGTAGCAGAAGAAAGCAGAAGAAGAATCTCTCAAGGCCTTCCTTAGAAGTTCAAGTGGGGAAGACAAAGCCCTAGAGAGAGAAAATTCTCCCTTGCCATGTTCATGTGAATCCGGTTTGCTCAATTCTCATCATTTCCACTTGACTTTGAAGATGTAATAAGCCCTATACAAATGGATATTCTTGAACTTTCGTTGAGTTTTGTAAAAACAACTAAATGTCAATGTATGTGGTAAAGCTTGTCCATCCACATGAGCGTCATTCTTCTTAATTTTCAATATCACTCGTTACCACTTCGAGAGGTTGTGTTGAGGAGTAATGAAAGTATCTAAAGACATTGATTCATAAGTGATACAAATATTGATCACGACTTCGAAGATTTGATTGAAGCTGCAAATAAAGGTGCAACCATGGGGGAATTGATTGTTTATGGAGACTCAAGTCTAATGGGTGCATCTAAGGTTGGGATTTGCATGTGCATGGTCACACATATCTAGGTGGGCACACAAATCAAGGAAAGATGGTTGACAAGGGGAATAAGTTGGTTTTGCCTATAAGTTTTTATCTCATTTCACTTGATAGGGTTTTTCTCATTTTAGGCATTAAGTCTTTCATTTCTTGGTGGGTCTTAATCATCATTTACAGCCTTAAACACATGGAAAATGACTTCTTGAAAGTTTCTTGAAGATTTGAAGCAAATCTTGAAAATTGCGCAAATTTGAAGCATCTTGTGTGGCGAGAATTTTGGGTGATTTTGTGTAGATTTAGGTAGATTGAATTTTTTTGTAATTCTGGTTGTAATTTGTTGATTATCTTGTTTATCAAGTTATTAGAAAGTTTGTTAGGATATTTTCTTAACTGGATAAACTTTGTTAGAGTTTGTTAGCAAGATGAGATCAACATGCAATGCTGATGTGGCAATCTTATCTTGTGAGTCATATGGGACGATTTTTTGTTGTGTTTGTGCGTGTGTTTTAGTTTGTTTTTGTTAGGATTTTGTTGATGATTATGACTATAAGTAATCTCAACATTAGTTTGTAAAATTAAGATTTGGATATTGAATAAAAGTTTTGTTTTGTTTACTTAGAAAACAAAAAAAAAATACCGAAATTTGAGTTGGTTGATATTTCCTTTAGACTCTTGTGAGATTGATTAGTGGCTTTGAGGGTGCCTTGAGCTTTAATCAAAGACTAATTAATCAACCTAAATTCGTGAGTTTTAGTGGCCTAGCCTTTAGAGATTCGTGAATTTAGTTTCTATCCTTGTAAAGTTTTGTATTCATACGAAAATTCACATCAACTTTAGTGCTCTCATTGAGAGGTTAAAACGATCTATACCAAAGCAAAATTAGCTACGGCAGATGAACAATCTATAAACAACAAGAAGGGAATTCCTTATGAACAAGATAGAGACATTCAAAGGGACAATGAGATCAAAGAGTTGCGCAACATGTTGGAGGAACTTATGCAATTCGTGGGAAGCAAAGCCAAAAGCGCAAAAAAATCCAAAGATTTTGATGAGGCTAGTTCAAGTTCTAGTGATGATGATTCTACTAGAGGCACACGAAAACCTAGGAGGATCATATACTCAAGTTCAAGTGATGAAGATGATAGGAAAAGGCACAAAAAACGAGACAACCTAGGGATGATGACCGAAACTTAAAATTGGACGTTCCTGAGTTCAATGGAAGTTTGGATCCTAAAGTATTTCTTGATTGGTTGAGGAGAACCGAAAGGGTGTTTACCTACAAGGAGTATGATGATTCTAAAGCCTTCAAAGTGACGGAATTGAAGCTATCATCTTATGCTAGTCTTTGGTATGAAGACTTGCAAAGAAAGAGAAGGAAGGAAGGTAGATCTAAGATCACCTCTTGGCGCAAATTGAAGAAAGAATTGAGGAAACGATTTGTTCCTCATGAATATAAGCAAAATAACTTCCTAAAGATGCATGCTTTGAAACAAAACTCTAAAAGTGTTAGAAGAATACATCAATGAGTTGAGAAGATGGTCATCATATGTGATATTGAAGAGAAGGAGGATTACAAGGTAGCTAGATTTGTTGCAGGGCTTGATGAATCTATTAAAGAAAAAGTAGAATTGCAACCCTATTGGACTTTTGATGAGATTTGTAAGGTAGCTTTGAGAGTTGAGAAGCAAGGGCACTCGAAAAAGTCTAAAACTTTCTTCAAAAGCTACGAATCTAAGAAGGAGAAAGAAGTGGTGTTTGCGCAAAACACTAAACCTAGGGTGGAAGGTGGAGAAAAACCTAGGGTTATTACTCCTACTAAATTCTCATCAATTCCTGATGACAAAAGGAAGTGTTTTAAGTGTCAAGGACATGGGCATGTGCAACGAAATTGTCCTAGTTCAAGAGTCATCACAGCTAGAGAGGCCAGGGAGATTGAAGAAGCCTATCTAAATGTAATCACTGAAGAAGGGGAGCAAGATGACATTGAGCAAGAGGATAGGAGTAGTAATGATATAGAGGAAGTTGATCCAGAGACACATGGCCAAGCTTTAGTGTTGAGGAGGGTTTTACAAACCAAACCCAAGCCATTGGAGGAGAGCCAAAGAGACAAAATCTTCATGACAAGGTGTGTAGTTCAGGGTAAACTTTGTGATGTGATTATTGATAGTGGTAGTTGCACGAATGTGGTGTCTACTTTGTTGATTCAAAAGCTCAACTATCCTACTCATAATCATCCTCATCCATACAAGCTTCATTGGTTGAGCAATACTAGTGAGGTTAAGGTAACTAAACAAGCTTTAATATCATTCAAGATTGCGCAATTTGATGATAGTGTGCTATGTGATGTTTGCCCTATGGATGCGTGCCATATTCTACTTGGAAGACCTTGGCAATATGATAGATTTGTTCAATATGATGGTAGAACTAATGTTTATGCCATCAAAAAGCACGCCAATGGCAAGTCTATTGCATTGAATCCATTGAAGTGGTGAAGGTTCAAAAACAAGAGACAATGGAGAATAAGAAGGGGGCATTTTTTACGAGTGTTAGGGAGGTGGAAAGGGAGTTGAATTCCTGTAATCAAGTATTTGTTCTCATGGCTAAGGAAGTACAAGAAGGTTCCTCATCAATTCCACAAGTCTTAAAGCCTTTGTTGCGTGAATATGAGGATCTGTTTCCAGATGATCTACCACCAGGATTACCACCTATAAGGGGCATTGAGCATCAAATAGATCTTATCCCTAGAGCTTAAATTCCAAACAAGCCAGCCTATAGATGTAATCCGGAGGAAACAAAGGAGATTCAAAGGTAAATAGAGGAGCTAAAGGAACGTGGATATGTGAGAGAAAGTATGAGTCCTTGTACGGTTTCTAAGAAAGATAGCACGTGGAGAATGTGCATTGGTTCAAGAGCAGTCAATAACATTACCATCAAATATAGATTCCCAATTCCAAGGTTAGATGATTTGCTTGATGAACTATATGGCTCTAATGTGTTTACAAAGATTGATATCACGAGTGGGTATCATCAAATTCGCATGAAGGAAGGTGATGAGTGGAAAACAACTTTTAGGACTAAGTAAGGGCTCTATAAATGGTTGGTTATGCCTTTTGGTCTTACTAATGCACCTAGTACCTTCATGAGGCTCATGAATGAAGTATTGAAGCCATACCCTAGAAAGTTTGTTGTTGTTTACTTAGATGACATCTTGGTTTATAGTAGAAGCAATGAGGATCATCTACAACATCTAAGGAGTGTTTTCGAACATTAAGACAGCAAAAACTTTATGGGAAGCTCGAAAAGTGTTATTCCATGGTGCCTAGTGTCATGTTTTTGGGATATATGGTCTCAAATGATAGAGTTTCTGTGGATCAAACCAAGGTAGAAGCAATCAGAACTTGGCCTACTCCAACCAATGTCACTGAGGTTCGTGCTTTTCATGGATTAGCTTCGTTCTATAGGAGATTTGTGAAGAATTTCTCATCTATTGTAGCTCCTATGACTGAGTGCATAAAGAAAGACAAGCCTTTTGAGTGGACAAAGGAAGCGCAAAAAGCCTTTGAGAGGATCAAGGAGATGCTATGCAACACACCTATTCTTACATTGCCTGACTTTTCAAGACCTTTTGAAGTTGAAACTAATGCAAGTAATGTGGGGATTGGGGCAGTATTGGTTCAAGGGAAGAGGCCTAATGCTTATTTTAGTCAGAAATTGAATGGAGCAAGGTTGAACTATTATACTTATGATAAAGAGTTTTATACAATTATTAGATCTCTTGATCATTGGAGTCATTATCGAAGGCCTAACCACTTCATTCTACATTATGATCATGAATCATTGAAGCATATTAATGGCCAACTGAAATTGAATCCTAGACATGCCAAGTGGGTGGAATTCCTACAATCTTTTCACTTTTCATCAAAGTATAAAGAAGGCAAGTCTAATGTTGTTGCAGATGCTCTCTCACGAAGGTATGCTCTTATTAGTGTGTTGAATTGCAAGTTACTTGGTCTAGTCATGATCAAAACATACTATGAGCATGATGATAATTTAGGTCCTATATTGCAACAAATGGACAAGGGTGGTATAGGCTCTTTTGTGATGCATGATGGGTTCTTATTCAAAGGTAATCAATTGTGTGTGTCTAAGTGTTCAATTAGAGAATTATTTGTTAGAGAAGTGCATGGTGGAGGGTTAGCAGGGCATTTTGACATTACTAAAACTCTAAACATGTTACAAGAACACTTCTATTGGCCTAAGATGATTGTTGATGTTGAAGCTACCATATCTCAATGTGCAATCTGTCAATTGTCAAAAGCTTCTTTTCATCAAGGTCATTACTCACCATTGTATGTTCCTGAAGGTCCTTGGGAAGATGTCTCCATGGATTTCATTGTGGGATTACCTAGAACTGCCAGAACCATGGATTATCATCGTTGTGGTAGATAGATTTTCGAAAATGGCTCACTTTACACCTTGCCATAAAACAGATGATGCTATGAATGTTGCAGACCTGTATTTCAGAGACATTGTGAGACTTCATGGAATTCCTAAAACAATTGTGAGTGATAGGGATACGAAATTCATGAGCTATTTTTGGAAGTCTCTATGGAAGCTTGTTGGCACGAAATTACTCTTTAGTACATCATATCATCCTAAAACTGATGGGCAAACAGAAGTCACAAACAGAACACTGGGTGTATTGTTGCGTGGTTTAGTGAGCAAGACACAAAAAGATTGGGATTTGAAGCTTGCACATGCAGAGTTTGCCTACAATAGGTCACCTACTTCACTCGCCATTTGAGGTTGTTTATGGGGTGAATCCTAAGTTACCTATTGATCATGTTGATATTCCAAAGGGTGAATTGGTGCACAAGGATGCCTTGGCAAAGATTGATTACAAGCAAAAGCTTCATGAGCAAGTAAAGGGCTAGAATTGAGAAGGTGAACGAGCAATACAAGGCTCGTGCAAATAAGAATCGTCATCAATATACATTCAAGGAAGGAGACTTGGTTTGGCTACACCTAAGGAAGGAAAGATTCCCAAATAAATGCAAGAACAAGCTCATGCCTAGGTGTGATGGTCCATTCAAAGTCTTGAAAAAGATTGGTGACAATACTTATCAACTTGAATTGCCAGGTGAATATGGAGTCCATGCTACATTTAACATTGGTGATTTGACTCCTTATGTTTCTGATGATCAACTTCGAGGTTTGAGGACAAACTCTTTTGAAGAAGGGGAGGATGATACAAATATTGATCACAACTTCGAAGGTTTGATTGAAGCTGCAAATAAAGGTGCAACCATGGGGGAATTGATTGTTTATGGAGACTCAAGTCTAATGGGTGCATCTAAGGTTGGGATTTGCGTGTGCATGGTCACACATATCTAGGTGGGCACGCAAATCAAGGAAAGATGGTTGATAAGGGGAATATGTTGGTTTTGCCTATGAGTTTTTATCTCATTTCACTTGATAGGGTTTTTCTCATTTTAGGCATTGAGTCTTTCATTTCTTGGTGGGTCTTAATCCATTTACAGCCTTAAACACATGGAAAATGACTTCTTGAAGGTTTCTTGATTAAAAGATTGAATCTTGAAAGGTTTCTTGAAGATTTGAAGCAAATCTTGAAAATTGCGCAAATTTGGAGCATCATGTGTGGCGAGAATTTTGGGCGATTTTGTGTAGATTTGGGTAGTTGAATTTTTGTGTAATTCTGGTTGTAATTTGTTGATTATCTTGTTTATCAAGTTAATAGAAAGTTTGTTAGGATATTTTCTTAACTAGATAAACTTTGTTAGAGTTTGTTAGCAAGATGAGATCAACATGCAGTGCTGATGTGGCAATCTTATCTTGTGAGTCATATGGGACGATTTTTTGTTGTGTTTGTGCATGTGTTTTAGTTTGTTTTTGTTAGGATTTTGTTGATGATTATGACTATAAATAATCTCAACATTAGTTTGTAAAATTAAGATTTGAATATTGAATAAAAGTTTTGTATTGTTTACTTAGAAAACAAAAAAATACCGAAATTTGAGTTGGTGGATATTTCCTTTAGACTCTTGTGAGATTGATTAGTGGCTTTGAGGGTGCCTTGAGCTTTAACCAAAGACTAATTAATTAACTTAAATTCGTGAGTTTTGGTGGCCTAGCCTTTAGAGATTCGTGAATTTAGTTTCTATCCTTGTGAAATTTTGTATTCATAAGAAAATTCACATCAATAAGTAGTCCCCTACAATTTTTTTATAGGTAGTTGTACATAAATTGTTACGTCTAATTCACAACAGTGCTTTTCTCATTCTCTTTATCGCTTAATATACACAAAGTCAAATCCTTAATAATAGACTCATAACACTTTATCTGTCATTTCCTTTTTAAAACTAGAAGCAGATGTCCACAAATACACCATTTGCATCAAATCTTTGATAAGGACACTAGTCGGCAGAAAATTTGACAGTCACTCAAAGTTCAAATCAAATCCAATATATGGAGTTAAGTTCAAGAAACCACCCTTCATCCCAATCTATTTCATTTCTTTAGAATTTGTGAGTCACAATGTAGCAGGTATTAGTATATCAAAGATATCTCCACTACTCCATAGAATGTAACTACTAGCCGAGGAAAATAATGAGAACTGAGAGCTTCATGTTCTAGGAATCATATGCACCAAACATTCTTTGCAAGAGTATTATATTTTTTTACCATGTCATGTTTGAAGAGCATCCCCAATAAAGCATTGAGTTGTGTCATCAACACACCATCACCAATGCCCAGAGCTGCAGCCATTACGAGAGGGTACACTGTCCCAAGGGCTACACTAGTTGTGCTGCAATATAGTATATATAAAAGTTTAGAAGTGAGAATAGACTCCACAGATACAGAAATCCATGCAAGACATTTACCTGTATTTCAGTAGAATCCAAAGCAGTACAACACCATGAACAGAAGAACCGCCCACGGTTATCCAAGAAACAGATGAAATGCTGGAAGTGAGTCGACCAGCAACCAGAGAACACTGAATAGAAGTTGAACAAAATGATTTTACTAGTGAGCCAGTGGCTAAATCATCTACAACAATTTTCACGAAGCAATTTTCCAGATTATAGTGGTACACGCAAAACTGTAAGATCAGATTTTTTATGGAAATTTCCAAGTTAAAATCATGCTTTCAGCATATAAGTGGGGTAGGAAATTCAAAACATACAACCAGAGTAACTAGTGGCATATAACCAACCTATAAGATATTCTAACTTTATATTGTGGCTCACATTCTACTAGAACACTATCTAAGTAGTAACCCTTTTTTCTTAAAATAGTAAATCATACATCTCGTGGATGATTTATTGTATTTCGAAGTGCCAGATCTTGAAACAATATAATATTTTCCTCATCAAGTAAGCCCCATCTTGACATGCAAAGTATTCATACGAGTTGAGTCCTTTGCAAATAAGAATAATTTGCGAAAAACAAAACCACTATTCTCTACTAAGCGAAACAATAAAAACTTCTCCCAGCAGGCTAATCTTTCCCATAAAAAGAGAGTATTCGACAGTTAGACAGAGAATGGATCTATGAATGTACTGTTTATGATGATGGCACATAAAAAACACAAGGACAGTCTTTCATCAATTCTCCGACATTAGGTGGGAATATGGAAACAAACACAAAATAGCGTTCAACAATTCCAGGTAATCCATGAGATGCATATGCATCATGGCTTATACCAGAGCTACAAGGCAACAAGGCATGGTGCTTTGCTCTTTTCTTTCACTTGTTATTGAGAAAGTTGCCACAGATTGGTCACACTAAGGCAAAAACCTACCCCAATATACTTTTCTAGTGGGCGATGCAGGTTTGCTCATTCTTCTTAGCTTAGTGTTAGTATTGATGATAGACTAACAACTGGAATGTGACAATGGTTGTTGGAATCATCTGTATAGTTTGTGCATGCGTGGCCTTGCACGGGAATAATGTGCATTTGATTAGTAATGAGCATAGCAATGTTTCCTACACACTATAACTATGTATTTATAGTTCGTTGTTACTATCTACAAGTTTTATAAACTTTTTAAGAGCTTAATGACTACTAATCTTATCCTGTTCTGCCTAGTGGACAGAGAATTGATATTATTTGCTCACTTTAGCTTAACTACAACTTTATTTCCTCATTGCATTTGAGATTATGTGAGTTCTTCATAAACGACTACTTTGCTAAAATATTACATAGCTTTCCTAGTAAGCATAGGACCAGGATTTGTTTCGCTCATATAAAGGTTAGCGTGTATGTTTATTTCAAGAGATATTTTATGAAGTAAGGTTTTTCGTCAGTTCCTACATCTTCAATTTGAAAGGAAATTCAAATATAAAATTCATTAAATTGTCAACCAATCCATCATAATTAGGGAGGGCAGCAGGAACCAAAAATGCTATTCCATGTGGTCATCAACCCAAATCGTCTCCCTCCATTTCCTTTGATCAAGTGTTAAATGATCACACACTCCAGTTTGTTCACATCCTCTCCTTTCATGGCTCCATCATCCACACCAAAGTTGAAGTTTATTCAGTGAACTAATCAAGAAATTTGTGATACAGTTCACAGGCTGAAGCTGATAATTTTTTACTAAATCAAACTTGATATGTGACTATGTGGGTGGGTGAAGCTTGCTAATCAACAGATCTTTCTCTTGTTTCAATTTATTTCACTCTGTGTTCCTAGGCGTCTTAGCTCCTAATTCCTCACCAATGGAAATTCCAAAAGGCAGCAAGCATGAAATTCACAACAGTTTTGTCATGTTATGGATTGCAAGTCATTCCAACAATTAAAATGTGAGATGCAACTTAAAAGATCAGTCCTAACTATAGAGGAGCTTCTTACACTATTGGTTAATGGTTATAGCTTAGGTGTAAGCCTGAGCATGTTGGAAGAGACAAATGATAGAATGCACATGCAAATTAAGAAAACTTACGATAGCATCTGCAGCCCCATAGATTGCCATTGAACCACCAATACCAGACTCTCCAAGTGCAGGTTTTACGATTTTCTTGGTGAATTCAGCCCTAAGAATTTCAGAAGGAAAACTTGCTTATTATCAGAATTTCCCTATAAAGAAAGCATTGCTTAAAATGATAAAATTTGCATTTTTACCAGACAAATGCTTGTTGTAATCCGGAATATGCAAAAAGGGGAATTATCAGCAAAATACGAATATCAAGCAAAGGTTTTACGACTGATTTTGCGACAGAGATCACAAAAGAGAAGCAGCTCATGGAAGATTCTTTAGGCTGCTCTTCAAGTATGCCATCTCTTCTACGCAAAAAGCACATCAATATGCAGCCAAGAGTCAAAATGCAAAGGAACACGAAGAACAACAATGTAGCTCCACTATTATGTCCATCCTGCAATGGTTAAAATTCAAAGATCATGACAGTGGCTATGACTGTGAGCTGTTGCATTCTAGATCAACAACACATATTTCAGTTTAAGATGACACATAGATAACAACTTAGAAATTATCACACAAAAACACAGCTGTTAATGTGGGGTGCAAACTCTAGAAATTTTAGAAAAAGGAAGACTAGGCCAGCATGCCCAAGTAATCACTCTTACAGTTTAGGTGAGTAATCTCCGAAATTTGAGTGCATAAAGAAGCTAGAGACATAACTATGACAGAAAAAGTACAATAGATCGTCATTGTCCAACGACATGCGGGCTTGGTTCAGCAATCAGCACACCAAAGTGCGGGAACTTCAAAAGAAGTATTTTCACATTAAAACCCAAACCAACTTTGACCGAGTGAGCACAGCCTAATATAGTGAATATTCTGGACATGATGTTTTTAGCAAAGCCTGTTCTCGATTGATGTTTGATCAGGTTTAACAAAAGCATTAATACAAAGAGAATTTAACGTAATAATGGCTGTGATAGGATATGACAGAGCTTTAACAACGTGGTATTTAGATAACTATATCATAAGACAAAAATGGACTTCTCCTCATGATACTCACTACACCTATTACGTATATAATAACTAAAGAGAGATAAGATGATGAAATATCATCTCACAATTCTTAAAAGGTCATTCAACCAAACATTACCGTAATTGAATCCCTCTCCCTGGTTCCTAAATGTTGCCAACAGAATTCAAAAGGCACAACATTTATTTATTTATGGTTAAATCTTATAGTGATAACGACAATGATACATATAAACTAAAATGTGAACTTCGTAACAAGCATCGCATGCCACTCAATCAATCAATCACAACCTTAATCCCAAAAAATTGGGGTCGAATACATGAACCTGCTATCGGGAACCCATTCTCTTGTAAAACTAAAAGCTTCATATCCTTTTTAAGCCCTTCCCACCAAGTCATTTACGGTCTACCCCTACCTCGTTTGTGATCTCCATGATCCCACCCTTCCACTCGTCGCACCGGGGCTCCATCAGGTCTCCGTCTCACATGTCCGAACCAACGCAAGCGATTCTCCCTTAAGCTATGTTTGCGACCCCAACTTTTCGACGTATTACTCCAATTCTGATTCTATCCCTTAGAGTGTTCCCACACATCCATCTCAACATCCGCATCTCCGTAACTCCTATTTTTTGAATGTGCTCCTTCTTGTAAGCCCAACATTCGGTACCGTAGAGTAACACTGGTCTTATGACAGTCTTGTAGAATTTCCCCTTCAACTTTAACAGGATGTTTTTGTCACATAACACTCCCGTAGTTGTTCTCCATTTAAGCCACCCAGATTTAATCCTATGTCTCACATCTTGGTCAATATCACCATTCTTTTGGATAAATGACCCGGGATATTTAAAACATTATCTAGGACTTTTCCATCCAAACTTACCACTGCATCACTTTCCCCCCCCCCCCCCCCCCC
>PYUH01000351.1:210334-288764 GCA_016808085.1 Suaeda aralocaspica
CCCCCCCCCCCCCCCTTTTTATGAGTCCCAAAGCGACATTCCATAGATTCCGTCTTACTCCGACTTAGGTCAAACTAATGAATCAAAATGACATAT
The DNA here is from genome assembly GCA_016808085.1 of Suaeda aralocaspica. NCBI lineage: Eukaryota > Viridiplantae > Streptophyta > Magnoliopsida > Caryophyllales > Amaranthaceae > Suaeda > Suaeda aralocaspica. Next base: position 210,431 of record PYUH01000351.1, read on the forward strand.
GTTCAATAATGTCCAAGAGAATGTAACTTTATTGTTTATTGGGAAGATTAATATTTTTGATGATGGACATGAACCATGTCACGAAGATTCTTCCTCTTTCATTTAATATTTTATCACATGAATTCTTTTCTGGTGATACATGAAATAAAGAACACAAGACCAATAATGATTAAGAAGCACTCACTTTGTTATCTTTCAGGAGAAAGAGTGCTATAAGATTTCCAATGACCTGTGAAATAGCATACCAAACATAAAAAAATGTTACTAGTAAAAAAAAAATTAAAAGAAATCAGCTGTTTGGGCTTAAAATTAGATTCAACTGTGTACATTGAAGGTTACACACACACACATGCACATAATCTCACACATACTGACAAACCTGATGAGTCGCATAAATCCCCCAGAATTCTCCATTAAAGTTGCCAATTACAGTTCCTTCATGTAAGTTGCAATCTCTAGCATGACTGCGAGCAGTGGAAGTCAAATATGTTCCCTGGCAGCCCAACAACAATATCAGAGAACAATCTGAAAGTATTACAGTCGTCAATCAGTCAAGGAGGTAAACTATTACATAAACAAATTTAAATATAGAAAAGCAAACAATGGCAACATGAAAAGCATGAATACCTGCCCAACCCATATTATAGAAGCACAAAATCCCATATATATAGAGGCAGGTATCATGGTGTACCTGCAGATGTAATCATGCAAAAATTAAAAAACTACATTTACTTATAGAACCAAATTGCCAATACATGATACATGCACTTCTTCACATTACACAAGTATAAATTGAAGATAAAGTCGGGGTATAATCAGATGTTTATCAGCCACCACCACCCCCTCTGCCCCAACTATCAAATTAAGGACAAAGCCTGCTAGACTTAGGATCTATGCTCGCTTTAAACTTCCACTATCAATTGCTTGAACCCACTAGAAGGCCTACGTTATATTTTGTACGATACTGTCCTCATCAATATTAAACTTTATCAGCGTACAATTAGGAATAATATCTAAACAAAACCAGCTATTAAGCCTATTTAGACCAGGTGAAATCAAAAAAACTTCTCATATAGGACTACACTTGAAAGGGCTTGGATAAACCTTGAACTCAAATTTCTACGTCCAAAAATTTCTGAAATGAGGTCAGAATCCAAGGTCCAAAGCTCGACCTCTTAAGCACTTTATGTTTTTTATCCAATAACTAAACATGGAAAAGATGTCAACATCAGATAATAATTAACAATTATTGGCAAATGCTTAAGCCATGCACATGTAGTTTATCTTTTAACAATTATTTTGCACTAGAATTTAGCTCGGCAAAGTCCAATCCAGTCTATCCAATTTACACTCTGATTTACCACCTAAATTCATCAAGTCTACAAACTTCCCTTTTCAATTCACAAACTAAACACCACAGATACAATAGCTCCTCCATTCCCCTTGCCAACCGCCTACCGCTCAGATATCAAATTTATTCAATCACAGACAATTATACACAATTTCTAAAGTGTAGGATATCATAATACAACAAACCAAAAGGCATGAAACCATGAGTAAAGAGAAATTACCAATCGGGCTTCATATTAGCAGCAGTAAACAACCAATATCCAGTAGTTCCAAGCAACAAAGCATTCTTGGACCCCAATTTCCGCACAGATAATGAGCCAAACAATGAAAACACCATGAATGACACATACAATATTCCCAATGATATAGTTCCCATATTGCCATCCTAAAAAACACACAAAACAAATTCATCAAAGATCAAAACTTTATCACAATACAAGCAAAAATTAACTCAAATTAATAAATACAATATCCCAATTATATAGTCCCCAATTTACCATCCTAAAAAATATAATGTAAAAACAAATTCATCAAAGATCAAAACTTTTTCATAATACAAACAAAATCAACTCAAATTAATAAATACCCACTTAAAATAACAAATATCCCCAAATTATTTCCCTAAAATCAAACAAACAAATTAATTAAAGATCGAAACTTTATCATAAAACAAACAAGATTAACTCAAATTAATAAATACCCACATAAAATTAACCCTAAATTTGACACACAAAAAAATAAAAAATAAAAAAAAATAAAAACTCACATCGTTGACTGTGCTTTCTAAATTTTGAACTGCACCATAAGCTGAAAACACAAGCAAGAAAGCAGAGCTAAGTATATGAACATCTCTTGAATGAGTTTTTAAGGGATTTGAAGATGTGATTGGATCAACTAATGGTAAGTTTTCTTCTGGGGAAGTTGAAGGTGACCCCATTTGTTTTAATTTCGATAATCAAAGATTAAATTGATCTTGAATTTTACAAGAGAATTGGGAAGTTAAGGTTTTAAAGAACATGGGAGGTTGAAATTGGCATTTTTGTTGCAAAGAATTTACACAAATCATGCATTTTCTGAATAGTAGTACCAGAATATGAATTAACGAGTAAGGAGTATGAAATGCTAAAGGACTATCGACTAGAAGTGATGAGGTGATCAACGGGCTGATGTTAACAGTTAACACTAGACATAAGGTTTATTGAGCGAGGCTAGACCTGAGCTGAGCATGGATTTGAGTCCAAACCTCTTATACGATGTGCAATATTAGATATTGGAATTTTTTCGATTTGGAATTTCGAGTATTCAAATTTTCGAAAAAAAAAATTTATGAAAAAAATTCGAATTTTGGACGGTCACCTAATAAAAGACCCAACTTTGAATTTTTTATTTTTAAACTCAACTTTGCACATCATTTTCCATTTTTGGATCCTAATAAATTTTAAAATTCGATAAAATTTATTTATTAGTCGGTGAAAGTCTTCAATAGTTTTTTTTTTTTTGACTTCCCTTAAATTCCCTTGACAAAGACTTCCTTTAAATTTCATCAACAAACACAACCCCTTGAAAGTTCTTAAGTTCCGCTATCACCCACAAAGCAATACCAACAATGGAAACATTAGAGGAGGACTTCGAATTTGGTTGAAACATTTCAATATTTCATTGAACACCTGGAGTGCATAATCAAAACACCTATTTCTCAACAGTTTGTCAATTACTTCTTGATACATTTTAGACATAAATGGGCATCTATCAAATTCTTCATACAACATCACAAATTTCTCAATCCTTTCACCCCACAAAAGACCCTAATTAAAAGTATTGATGTATGAGTATGGTTTTGTAAGTATAAGTATAAATTAGGGCTTGTTTACTCCAGGTTAAAATCAGTTCAGTTCAGTCCAGCTCCGTTCAGTTCAGCTCAATTCTTCTTTTATTTTGCTTATCATTTATTCTTCATAAAAAACTTTCAGTTCAATTCATTTCATTTCAGTTCAACTGCTTTCAGTTGAAGTAAACATGCTCTTTAGTAAAGCAAAATATTCCAGTTGGGAGCTCAAGTCTACTCCTTCCCCCACACCCCGAATTGCAAAAATGAGTAAGAAGAGGAAGATTATTTGTTCCAAACTTCTAATTGAGCAAAGCGGTATGTTCTCTTTCACAGTAATAGATTGTAAATGATTAGCAACTTTAAAAGTCCAAAGCTGAATTTCCTTCTTGGACAGTAAATTCTAGTTATAATACCTTGGTTATTATTTTATTATCCTTGATTTTGAGGAGTCAAAATTATTTCATTGGATTATTATCCTCAATTATTTAACTAAATTTGATTATTTGCTATTAAACGCTGCCAATTCGAGTTTCGTGAAGTTATTAATGACAAGATGAAGTGAGATGAAGAAGAAAAGAAGATGAACTAGTAGAAGACAATTGAATCGAATAAGCAAGAGTTAACATGTAAAACATTGATATCTAATAAAAAAAAAATTGGAAAAAGGTAAGCAACGAATCAGGTCACCAGTACATTAGTCCAAAAATGGAAAATAAGATCCAAAAATGAATAATCGAATGTTAGGTCTTTTATTAGTTGTATGTTCAAAGTTTGATTTATTTTCATGATTTTTTCCTTTTAGAAAACAAAAATTCTTATTTCATATCCAATCTGGAAAAAATGGAATTCCGAATTTGGATTTTTTAATTAAATTTCTTCTAAAGCACTTCAAATCATCTAAAAAAACACGATCAGAAAATCGAATATCCGATTTTCCGATTTTGTTTTCCTAAAAAATCTGGAAGCTGGATTTTATAGTTCCGATTCGTTATCCTGTTTTAAATCAGGATATCCGGCTCGGTTTTTCTAAATTTCAAAAAACTGGACTAGATACCCGGATATCGGAACGGAAATTCGAACTGGATATCTGGCTTTCGGAATGGAAATTCGGAAATTCAAACTGGATATCCGGATTTCGAAATGGAAATTCGAACAGGAAATTCGAAATCATGATTTTTTTGCAAACTCTACCAAATTCGGAAAATTAAAACTGATTAACAGGCTTTTTAGACCGAACTTAAAAACTTAATTAAAAGACCAAAATGTATATTATTGAAGCCCACTAACAAGCTATATAAAATTGGAAAGGGTTAGTTTTCGGGTCGGGTCGAGCTACCTTTAATCATCTCTATATGAAATTACTCCATACTTAATAGAGGTTTTTGGTTTTTGTGATCAATACAAATAGGGTTCGAGCTTGTTCGTCATTGTCCTATAGACTTATTAAATTATTGACCCTATTTGGCGTAAAGAGGATAGAATTTAGATCAAGGATAAAGTTTAGAGTTTTCTGTCATAGGATTAAATTTTTATTCAGAAGATTTGACTGCTAATTTGAATAGTTTTTTGTATTAATGTGTTTGGTAACATTTAGCTGATTGTTTAGAGTTTTGTACTTTTTTGGTTATGTAAAATGACATGTATGGAAATTTGCTTTTTTGTAAAATGGTGGGGTTTAGGTTTGTTTAATTATGGGGATAAAATAGTCATTTATCATTTTTGTACCCAAAACTCTAATGAAAAAGCTCTAAGAGCTTTTTCAAAATAGAGTTTTCGTCAGAGTTTTGTACCAAAAACTAATACAAAACTCTTTAAAAAACCTCATTCATCAAACACCCCAATTTAATTAAGTTTTTGACTAGTTAAACTCTAAACTCTTTTCAAACCTCTCTTTATTCCACAATCCTCTCTCCACCAGCATCCCCATTGTCTTATTGTTTTCATTTTCCTTTTTGGAAAACAAACACAATTTAGCTTTTTGTGTGTTTTCCGACTGTTGACTTTTATTAGAATCAACATAATTTTAAAAATTGACAACAAAAAAGTGCAAACCATTTTTAGTGGTTTTTATTTTTTGGTTATTAATTTTTCAAAAAAACTGCAAATAATAAACAATAATGAACAAGTACTTAAAAAAATGATTTGTACTGTTTTCGTAGTCAACTTTCAAAATTCATATTGTTTCTAATTAGAATTTATGAAACTATTTGTAAGGTTATGAGACATTTTTGTGTCATAATAAGGTTTACCTGAACATGTATTCCACAAAGTTGCAAAAAGACATTTAAGAATATAATATTACTTCTTATTATGCGGAGTAGTTATTAATACTGAAGTATTTTTTTAGTACTTATCATTAGTTATTAATAATAATTATTTTTTAATTAATTGAAAATTAATTAATTTATAATAATTATTTATTAATTATCATTTTATTAATTATTATTCATACTTTATTAATTATAATAATTATATAATCATTAATATATCATATAATACTTCATATATGGATCAATGGAATACTCCAATTCAAGGAGTTTACACTCTCACATGGTATCACTAGCTACGGTTTTTTGTTTCCTAAAACATCCTCCGTACACTTCCGCTTCTTTCTCTTCTTTTCTTCATCAAACACCATGACTGACATCCCTTCCACTAAGTCTCCATCCTTGTCCACTACTGATTATCATCCTGCCTATGCTGTTAGTAACATCCGCAACGAAGTTCCCGAACTCCTTGACAGGGACAAAGGCAACTATGGTAATTGGGTGGAGCTTTTTCAAATACACTGCCATGGTTGCACCGTACTTGATCATATTGATCCCACAGTGCCTCGCCCTACTGATTGAGTTTATTCCGAAAATATGTTGCAACTCAATTTGAACGACCTATAAAGTCCTTTCAATGTGACCATGGGAGGGAATTTGACAACGGACCCTTTAAGAAACAATGTCTTGATCACGGCATAGTCCTCCGTTTTTCTTGTCCACACACCTCTTCTCAAAATGGCAAAGCCGAACACATGATCCGTACTCTTAATAACATTAAGCGTACCCTTCTCTTTCATGCCTCGTTACCTCCCTCTTATTGGGTTTATGTTCTTGAAACGGCTTCCTATTTGTTGAATATATTACCCACAAAAGCTCTAAATAATAAAACCCCTGCTTTTGCACTTTTCCGTCGGGTCCCATCATATGATCATCTACGGGTTTTTGGATGTCTTTGTTTTCCTAATCTATCTTCCACCGCTCCTCACAAACTTGCACCCCGCTCTACCCCATTCGTTTTTTTAGGGTATCCTATTGAGCATCGTGGTTTTAGGTGTCTTGATCTTTCTACTCATAAAAGTCTTACATGTTCCGTCACGGCACCAGTTTGCTGATATTTTCACAAAAGGCTTGTCTAGGGAGTTATTTTTGGATTTTAGATCCAGTCTTAGCGTACGCCCGCCTCCCGCTATGACTGCGGGGGTGTGATAGAGTGAATATTGTCAAAATATTCTCCATTATATATTGTGTAAATATATGATATACTCTAGGATATATTTTAGGAAAATATTTTTGATATCTTTGTAACCTCATGTAATCTTATATATATGGATCAATGGAATACTCCAATTCAAGGAGTTTACACTCTCACACATATATATATTAATTAATTTAATAGTAAATAATAACTAAATAAACAATTATATTTATGTAGTAATAATTATTATTACTTATATCAAAAGGCCAAAATCGTATGCAAAAATACAATCTTATTAGATTTTTGTTTTTTTGCTTAAAAATAAAGTCAGCTTTTCAGCTAGTTGCAAAAGACAAAATTTAAACAAATTTATTGGTTGTTTGAACAACTATAAAGGCCATACAAAAAGGCAAATTCTAAACGCCCCCTAATTTCAACATTCTTCCACTAATCACCTATTTGCTTGCCCTTGTACAGTTGTACGTTATGGTAGCAACCCCAATAATCTTACACTAATCTTTCTAATATTTCACTAATCTTACCCCATTAATATCCCCACTAATCTTACACTAATATTTCACTAATCTTACCCTAATAACAATCTTCCACTAATCTTTCTTATATTTCTTTGTTGACATGCCTCTAGTATTAGCATGGCACCGAAGTTTGTGTGCACTTAATCACAAATCTTGCCTAAGATTTCGAAAGAGTATTTTTGTAGAGAGAAAATAGTACTCCATATCTTCGGTATTTTATGTGTATATGTGCACACGTGTGTCTGCGTGTACTGTGTACAATATTCCAATAGCTCTTATAATGTTATAATGAATAGTCAAATATTATCAATTTGAGGCTCTCGTTTTATTTCTCTCTCCTTTCTTTATATTTCACTCAAGAATTTCAGTGTCATCCTAAAAAAATGAGAAAACCCTATTTAGGGCCTGTTTACTTCACCTTAAAATCAGTTCAATTTAGTTAAGCTCCAATCAGTTCAGTTCAATTCAACTCCAATCAGTTCAGCCCAGTTAAAAACCATATTAAAAACTTTCAATGCAGTTCAACTTCAATCAGTTCAGTTCTGTTCAGCTTAATAGTTCAGTTCTGTTCAGTTGTTTTCAGCTGATATAAACGGTTCCTTAATCACTTGATTTGGATATAAAGCAAAATCAAGTGCACTTTTGTAATTTTTCATAATTGATTTTTTCTTGAGATTGTATAAAATATTAAAAAAAAAATGTCCCTTGATTTGCAAATCAAGTGAGTAATTGGTCAGACTTCCTAGAAAATAGTATGGTTGACACTAACTTTCCCATGAAATTTGTGATGCATAGTTAATGTTAGTTTGATCTAGGTTATATTTGGCAACGCATTTGAATCGGCTTATATGATAAGGTGTTAGAATTTCAAGACACCTTAAATGGTTGTAGGTGTTTCGAGGGTCAACTTAAACAAAATTTCAACTCAAAATTTGACTGAAATTGGTTTCATATCAATAATAACATCTCAAAAAAGGTATGTAAACTTCTTTTAGAGAAGAATGGTGAACGTATGAAAGACAATGGTGTTTGGCACTCATAATTGATACTTGCAAATTTGTAATACGTACTTACCATCATTATTATTCCCATAATAATTAATTTAATTAAGCAAAACTCGGCAATAAATTAATACTCAGATTCAACGACCACATAATTATGACATGCTAACATGTTCTTCCGCCGACGTGATGACATGTTCTTCATTCACCAAATTAAATACTCCATTTATAGATTAATTATTTTTTTTGGGCAAGGTATAGATTAATTTTGGTTATGACAATAATTGTTCATCCTCTTATAACAGCAAACCCCTTGTTTTTCTCCCTTCCACTCTCTTTCCCACATCTCTCTCACGCTAACAAAATTATTCCCCATAATCAAATTATTCAAAAAAAAAAAAAAGCTAACTAAATTTTTTTTAAAAAAATAATGTATTTGGTAAATTGCCCTCAAAAATTCAACAATTTGACGGTCGCAATTCATCAAATTCCCTCCATCAATCTCAAATGAACTATGTCAACCACGATCACCACGACCACAACCACAACCAAAAACACAAGTGTTGTTATTATTGTTGTGATAGTGTAAACCAAAGGCCAGGTTACTATGGATCTAAAGCGAAAGATGACAATGAATTGGGATGGGCTAGATGAAGATGACGACTTCTTTGACACAACAAATCGCATTTCTGCAGTTGTCCCTATAGACATGCTAGGGTGCTCCTATGATGACTCATCAGATGAAGACGAGTTTGAGGACCCACGCATGTCCTTTACATCTATGGCCTCATTCAATAATGGGGGGCAAACAACAATAACAAATGTGTGTGGCCCTAACCCAGTGTCGACCGCCTCTAATAAGGAGTACGACATTTGGATGGCAGCACCTACGTCAATGCCAAATCCAGTGTCGGCCTCCTCTAATGAGGAGTACGACATCTGGATGGCATCACCCACGTCAATAGAGGATCGACGACGTCGGTTGCTGCATGGCATGGGGCTAAACAGCAACAAAGAATTTATTAGGATTAGGACAATGGCAATGTCTCAAAAGATATTTACTGAGGCCGAAACATCTCCATCTCGTTCTCCTCATTCTTTGCCACTTACTAGCAAAGGTAGAGATCATGACCATACCCAAGAAACGACGTTGCTTGATCTAAAAGGCAATGATAATGGTAACAATGCTCATGATCATGATCCTGATCATGATACAACAACAACATCTCCTTCACCAGACAGTTCGTTATGTTTGGTCAGATCACGATCTGACAGTGACATTGACCAATTTTCAATGGAAACGAGACGAAGGAAGGAGCATATGATCGGAGATATTTCAAAACAGAGGATGACAAGAACGCTATCTACACTCGCGCCATTTACTCGTGTTTGTAAGATGATTTGTAATCATGGAAATCCTTGCAATACCTTAGGAACATCAACATCGTCGTCAACAACAATAACAACAAGAGCTAGCAATGATAAATGTCATGGTGAGAATAATGTAGGTCATAAGGAAAATAATAATGATCATGACAATAAAAATTCCAATTGTAATAAAAAGAAGAACGCGAAAAATGGTAAGAAAGGGAAATCAAATAAGCAAAGAAGCGAGATACTTTCGAATGTCAGTGAACAATTAGGGGCATTTTTCCTGATAAAGAATTTGGATACAGGAAAAGAGTTTATAGTAAAGGAATTTGCAGAGGATGGCATGTGGAATCGTTTGAGTGAGGTCCAAACAGGGAGGCAATTAACATTGGAGGAGTTTGAAAAATCAGTGGGGTATTCGCCCGTGGTGAAGGAGTTAATGAGGAGGCAGAATGAACACCGGAATAACAACATTGTTAGTGGTGCGGCCTCTCTTGGCCTCGAGAGGAAAATGAGTGTCAATGCCTACTTGTCCAAGAGTTTTAGGAATAGTAAGAGGAGAGGAGTTTCTTTCCTTAAGAATATTAACAAGGTGGCAAATTCGGTTACTGGCTTTGGTGGGTCCGCCCCAGAAAGAGACCTACATCATGTAGCTCAACATCAGGGTCAGACTCCATCTACGACTCAAGGTCAGTCACAAGCTCAGACTCAGACTCAAAATCAAACTCCGACACTAGTGGAGCAGCCGAAAGGAGGGAAGAGCGGGAACAATAATGATTGGGTGAGGGTGAGAACACAAGGGAAGACATATAAAGAGCTGACAGCTTTGAGATTTTGTCAGGAGATTCAGGCGCATCAAGGATCAATTTGGACCATTAAATTTAATTTTGATGGAAGGTATTTGGCAAGTGCAGGTGAAGATAAAGTGATCCATATTTGGGAAGTTCAAGAATGTGAGATTGCTTCTTTAAAGCCTCCTGAAGAATCTGTTAATTCGACACCTATGCATCCGATGTTCTGCTCATCTCCTGACTGGGATGCGACTGCAATGGACAAGAAAAAGAAGGGCAGATCAGGTAGTCGTCGAGGGAGTATCATGCCTGATTATGTGCAGTTGCCTGAGACTGTTTTTGCGCTCTCTAATGAGCCAGTTTGTACGTTTCAAGGTCACTTGGATGATGTTCTAGACCTTTCCTGGTCTAGATCACAGGTATTGATTTATAAAGTTGTTAATTCCTTTATTGTCTGATTATCTGCTTGATGTTAATGTTGTATGATTAGTAAAAAAAATGACAAATCATAGTTATTTCATGATTTTTTTAACCTGCACTAGTATTTGCTTTCGTCATCAATGGACAAAACGGTCAGATTATGGGATATGGAGACAAAGGCCTGTTTGAAGCTATTTGCACACAATGATTACGGTAAACAACATAATTGATCAAATGATTTCATAAAATTAGAGCATTTTCGTTATGTGTTTCCTCAAAAACATAGTAGTTTGATGTGAATATTTTCTCAGTAACTTGCATACAGTTCAATCCTATAAATGATGACTATTTCATCAGTGGATCACTTGATGCCAAAGTCCGAATATGGAGCGTACCAGGTAGACGCGTTGTTGACTGGACTGACCTCCATGAAATGGTCACTGCTGCTTGCTATACTCCTGATGGCCAGGTCCTTAAATTTTTGATACTCCTCTCCAAGTTCTCTCATTTTTTTAGGTTTCAAATTTGATTGTTTGATAACATTTTTTATATGAAATTGATAGTAGTAATTTTTCTTTGTGCTCTAGTTTAACTCATATGATAAAAGACTAGCAGTACTGAAATCATAATACATCGTCATAATAAACAATGCTTACTTGATGTGTAATTATTCTTTTATTAGACTTTCGGCTAAGGATCAAAATTTCCTGTGTGTGCAGGGTGCTGCAGTAGGCTCTCACAAAGGAAATTGTCGCATGTACAACATAACCGGTATGAGGTCATACGCTTTTTGCGTGCTATATCATTATTTTGTTGATTATTCATGCATACACTTATATGAAAAAAGATCATTCGTTGATTCATAATTGCGTTTCTGACGGTGATGCAGATGGGAAACTGAATCAAACAACACAATTTGATATACAGAACAAGAAAAAAACAAATCCAAAGAAAATAACTGGTTTTGAGGTAGTCTTTTTTTTCTTATTTTGTTCATTAATATAGCATATAATTACATGATTTTATTAATAAAGTCTCTTGTGTATTACAGTTTGCCTCAGACAACTCGAATGAAGTTCTTGTAACCTCTGCTGATTCGAGGATACGAATATATGATGGTTCAGAAGTAGCACAAAAGTTCAGAGGTATAATTTTCTTTCTAGGCTATATATGAATTTTTTACATACATACTACATGATCTTATTATCTTATATTTTCCCCTACTTCACTTGACAGGATTTCGAAATACTAGCAGCCAAATTGCTGCTTCTTTTAGCCCAGATGGAAAATATGTCATATGTGGTAGTGAAGATTCCAATGTCTATGTATGGAAGCGGGAAGAACCTCGAAATAATGGAAAAACTAAGACATTGATTGACACCAGATCATACGAGCATTTTCAGTGTAAGGATGTATCGGTTGCAATCCCATGGCCTGGGAGCATCAAGTTTGACCCTCCTACCATACAATTACACACGAAGAAGAACACCAAAAAACCACCTTCTTCTATCTCTGCCACCAATTCACCTAAGAAAGACGAAGCAAATAAGCATAACAAGAAACATCATCTTCCTCCCTTACCTAATAACAAGAAGAGCAACAATGTGACTGATAAAACCGTCAACAGAGACAACAACAACAACAAGGACATCAACAACAGCAAGGATAATAGCAGCAGTAAGGATAGCAACAATAACAACAGTTGCAGCAAGGACAACGACAATAGCAAAGATAACAGCTGCAGCAAGGATAGCAACAATAATGACAACGGCAACAACAACAACAAAGATTACAACAACAGTGAGAGCCCGACTAAGGTTAACAACAGCAAAGACAAAGAACGTAACAAAAACAGCAGCAGCAACACTAATGAAAGCAATGTAGAAGGTGAAAAGGCTCTGGACAGTCCAGAGGCAGATCCAGCACAAATTAGCCGTACAAACTCAGGAATAGGTGATTCGTTCAGCTCGGCTACAGGTGCATCACTTAGGTACGACGACTCACCTTCCATAACATCGAACCATTCCTCATCTCCCTCTTGGGCCCCAGGTTGGTCTTGGTTTGACGGGGGTGCAAGTCATGGAAGCGATACCATGCAAGCTAGAGCATGGGGAATGGTCATAGTTACAGCAGGGCTAGGTGGTGAGATCAAGGCATATCAAAATATTGGACTGCCACTCAAGGTTGGGCGTCAGTCAAATCTTTTTCTAGCTTAAGCTCATCAGGTCTGTAGTTTTAGTTAATATTTTGGGTTGAAACAGACGATACACAAAAAAAATTTTGTTTGTTGGTTTCGATGGTGGATCGAGCTAGCTAAGAATGTACACTTCCATAGAAATGTTAAGTACAGATATAGTTTTGATTTAATTGGATGACCATTGTAAAGTACTCCGTAAATTATAGAACAGGAATGACGAAAGTTCTCTATTAGATATGAAGTTGATTATGTTAGAAATGAGTATATCCTGTAAATCACAAAATTTAAAATTCCAAACAATTTTCAAAAGGTCTGAATTAGAAAGGAGATGTAAAATGAGTAATATTTACTGAATAAAAAGAATAATTGGCAGCAGTAAAAATAAGAATAGACTTTGGCATTTTATTTTAGAAGGCATAAAAACAAAACAAGTTCGAAAATGATACATCATGATAAGTATGTATGATAAAGTGACCCAATTTTTCCCCCTATTGTGGCTTTAATTTTTAAAACAAAGACAACACTTATGAAGGTAGAGCATGGTTCCATGAGTCTGTTTATCTGAATTTATTATATGCACATTATATTTGAACCGATGAACAAGCTGAGTCGTAACTAGTTACCATGGGGTTGGTCGGGTGGACAAATAATAATTCGCAGAAGAGTGTAGAAACAGTCAATTATTTATCAGCCATTTGAACTTAAAGCAACAAAATGCAATGAGATCTATCTTCTTCTTTCCTAATTTCCATCGGCGTAATTTTATGCTGCACAAAAATATTCACCAGATAACCGGTTGTGTCTAGACTTACATGACAAATTATCTAGACGCACCTAACAATAGAAGTGTTACGTACCCAAATTTTATGGGGCTAAAATAATAAGCACGTTCTGATAAATAACTGGACTGGACTACTCATCAAGGAGACAAGCATAGTCTCTATCTATATAGTATAAAAATTATGCGGTGGAAAACCAGAATTGGCTAGACATATATGGAGAGTGAATCGTGGACCATGAAATGAAATTCCATTTTCTAAAATAAGGCATTGTTCAGATGGTTGTTCTCTGAACAGTCACACGTACAACTAACTCTAAAACAAACTAATAATTCAACACTATATGATGCCATGGCATATTGGCATGCAATAAAGCTTCTTTCGCTATGTTTTAGTTGAGGGACATTGTGATGGTTAAAGGAAATTAAAGATGTAAGCTTAAAACAATTGGAGATTAGAAGAGACTACAATTATCTTCTCAATCTCTCATTCATTTCTTTGTTTTCAATGTCAGCTACTTGACTAGTCCAACTAAGAACTTCAAAGAGTTGATGCACTCGTGAACAAATCACGAACAAGCGAAGCTAAGATGACCAAATCTCGGACAAAACTCATTGATAGATTTTGAAAAATTGTAGCTTGTCCAAATGTAGTGTAATATTTTAATGGCATTGTTAATGAGCTAGAGTAAAAAAAATATTATTAAGTTAAATATATATTTTATAGATTTCAAGATCCATATAATAAAAATATGAACTTTGAATTATTTTATGATTGTTTTAAGTATTTTTAATGTAAACTAGTAGAAAAAATGGATTTTGCTGCGCCACATTTGCTGCAGTTTTTTAACATTTTTAAAGAACCACAGTAAATACTTGTTGATGATTTCAACACAAAATAATTTGCTGCGGTTAAAGTATTTGCTGTGGTTTTTTATTCTATTTGCTGCGGTTTAACCGCAGCAAATAATCCAACAACAATTAAAAAGCTTCAGCCCAAGCCCAGCAATAAAAACCCTATTTTAACCCACTTCCTGTATACCCGGCCTCCCCCCTTTTCCTTCTTATTTTTGTCCTAACCCTTTCCTCAAACCCTAACCCTTCAATCCCCTTCTCTCACACAATGTCGCCTCTCACCCTCATTCCCCTTCTTTCTCTCACTCAATCTTGCCTCTCCCTTCATTCCCCTCCTTTCTATCACTCAATCTCGCCTCTCACTCATTCCATGAATTTCGTCTTCACATTGAAGAAACGAATCGAAGAGCTTCAATCAAATCTAGGTTTGGCGAATAATGAACTCGAAAATGCTAAACGATTCAAGGATAATACTAGAGGTTTAATTAGAGGTTTGGCGAATAATTAAAGGCTTCGAAGTTGAATTGTTGATGAGCGAATCTTCGAATCAAACCCTAGAGGTTTAATTTCTGTCTTTTTTAAGCTAATTTGTTAGACTTTAGGTTTGAATTTGCGATTTTTTTGATGTGATTTTCGTTTATTTGTTTGAGTTTGAATGTTAAAACTAATTCGTTGATTTTTAGGTTTGAATTTGCGATTTTTTTGATGTGATTTTCGTTTATTTGTTTGAATGTGTTTACTATCTATTGAAAGCGAATTCGTCAGTTTCTAGGTTTGGAATTTGCTTGTTTTTTGATGTGATTTTCGTTTATTTTTCGATTGAAATTTGAAGCTAATTCGTCATTTTTAGGTTTAAATTTGTGAATTATATGATGTCATTTGCAGCCGGAAGGCCAATGCTGGCCCTCTTACTAATTTCGAAGTGCTTGACTTGTTACAATCCAGAGAAGCTTCAAATGATCCGACTTGTGTTATGTCTTTGATAACAGCTTCAGAGTTCAAGGTTTACTCGTTTATATGCTGTGTTGTTTTTCCTTTTTTAAGCATTTGGTTAGTTGTGTTTTTGTGTGTTTAATATGGAAAATGTGATGCCGTGTTTTCACAATATGTAGTGCAGGTTTATGATTATCTATTTGATAGTGCTGCTCGTAACCAGACTAAAGAAAGTATAAATGAATTTGTAGAGAAATCCAATAAGTATCAGCTAGCGAAAGCTGAGGTGCTCAACATTATTAATATTCGGCCCTCGTCTGAAGTTGAATTGGCTCCGGTAATAAACTGTTGAATGTTTATTTCTCAATACCTTTTTGATGATTCTTTACTCTATAAAATGTGGTTATATATATTTTAAAATGTGTGATTGCCAGTTGGTCCCTGCTGTCACGGAGCTTGTGGTTGCAAAGCTGATGTACTTACAGTGGATGGATCCAAAGGAACCTGTATACATTTATATAAATTCTACTGGTACCACCCGAGATGATGGTGAAACGGTAAGATAATTATTGGATTATTTATTTTTGGAGCACGACTTCGACTTTTATGAATCTGTCTTTGGTGGTATGTCTTAAACAATGTGTATCAGATGACACCCTGATCTATCTTGTAAAGCTCCTTGTTTGTCGCCTTCATCTGGCTATGTAAAATGTAGATGATGTTACATAGATTACATCAGTAATTCTATCTGATCGATTGTTTTTACTTCTATCATGTTTCTGCTTCTTGTGTCAGTTGTGTGAATTTCAATCTTGATCAATTGAAAACAAGTATCCAGTTACATATTTAAAGATGTCCCCGTGCATATAGCGTTTAGTAATCAGTCATGGGGTGCTTCTTTTGGGTAGCATAAAGCCATTAATTTTGAGCTTATGCAGCAATTCTTTTGTAAGACTTTACTGACCTAAGATTTAATGTGTAAAATTTGGTAATTCATTTTTTTTCCTGATATATTCTTGTGGTGTTGGGCATGGCACTACTTAACGAATGTTTTATGTTGCTCTACATTTTTTTTTCTAGTGCACATATCCTCATAGTTTATTGTTTTATTCATTATCAATTCAGGTTGGGATGGAAACTGAGGGTTTTGCTATATATGATGCAATGATGCAGCTTAAAAATGAGGTAAAGTACTTTTTTCAGAATCTTCTTCATGGTCTCTTGGGTTGTTATGTGGTGTTGTAGTTTCTTGTTCTTCTTAATCTATAATAATTTGATGCACACCCCTATGTTTCAACCGTTGTTTTCTTATCAAATGCCAAGTTCCTCCTTTTCTCAATGAATTTCTACATAAATGCCATACCAAAGACATATAATCGATAAGTAGCCCTCATTCTTGAATCAAAACCACAAGTCCTTGCTATACTTGGATTTTAAATCACTTACTTGGTTTCTAATCGATAATGTTTGTAAGCCTTGGTTTCTAATGGGTTATAAACAAGTGAAGCAGGTGATTAAATCAAAGCAATTGCAGCCTGACATATAGTTGGCTCTAATATGAAAAATGCTAAAATAAATCATATATCTATCATCTTCATTTCAACCCATGTTAGTGAATAGTGTAACTCGTTTTTTATTTTGTGCAACTTAAGAATAAACAGAAAGCTGTAGGTACATCATTAAATCTTCTTAAATTGTTGCATATGGAGAGAATTTCATGGTCAGGATTTTTCCTGTTTATGTTAGCATCATTTGAGTTACTAAATCATCTTGTATTCCTAAAATTTGATTATTACTGGGTTACTACTCATTTTCTGCTTTTATTTTGGACAATTTTTTTACATTCAGATACACACAGTTGATGTAGGGGCTGCTATAGGTCAGGCTTACTTGCTTCTTTCTGCTGGAACCAAAGGAAAGAGGTTTATGGTCCCACATGCCAAAGGTCCAGCCCTCTAATTGATAGAAGTGTAATTATATTGAAAATTTTTTCTTTCTGTTGTATTTTTTTTGTGATAGAAGTGTAATTATATTGAAAATAATTGATTCTATGTATGTATAACATTTCAGCTTCTAATTTTGCTTTAAAATGCAAAAAAAAAAAAAAAAATTATTTTTTTGGGTGCTTATTTGCTGCGGTTTTGTGAATAACCGCAGCAAAAAGTCCATTTTTTTGCTGCGGTTCAAACGCAGCAAATAATATGTTGGTTTATTGCTGCTGCTCCAAGTGTTGCGATTAAAAACCGCAGCAAATACCCCTAAAAAAACCGCAGCAAAAATGGATTTTTGTACTAGTGACTACTACCCAATAGTCAATATATTATACTTTGCAGATTTTGAAATTAACTGATGAGGCTATCGCACACCTATCAAAAATAAACCTAACCACCTTAACTAATATAGCTAGGGAAGTAGGGATCGAATCCACAGGGAAGCAATTAAACCTATTAGTTCTAAAAAGTCTAAACCGTGTAAAGGGCCTTTGAGTGACGATTGTGACTAAGAAATTAATTAGAATTAGAGCTAAATTGATTATGAGAATTAATTAATAACTAAACCTAGGACATCGGTTCACCACAGATTAACCAGTGAATTTGCACACAAATAATTAATTATATTATCAATTTCCTTGAATTAAGGTCCACTAATTCTCTCGAATCTAGTCCCCTTCAAAACTCCTCTAATGGCTCTCGCTCACTTAGACTCGTTTTGCCTATTGTCCTTATGATCTAATTGTGGTAATCTTACCTCTCGGCATCGATTTCAACAATATCAAACTAACAACTAAACCTGGCCAGTATTTAATTGAAAGCAATAGTAATTGACAATAAGAATTCAAGAAAATTAATAGTTAAACTAATAATTATGAGCAAAACATCACCAATTAGTCCAACTCACTCATAATTAAAGAAACAGAAATTAAATCAATAAAAGTAATTAAAATACTAAACATGATTAAACTAAACAAAACTAACAACAATCAAGAAAATTAAATCTAAACATAAAACTATAAAAACTAAGAACATAAATTGAAAATAACAATAAACATAACTAAGAACAAGAATTGAGAATAAAATAGAACCTGAATAATATTGATTGAATGGTTGAATATAGTTCTACACTTTGAGAGAATTTTTAGAGTAAACTAGGATTCCAAAGTCTAAAGAGGCGTAATTCTCACTAATTAGGAGGAACAACACTTAAGTACTTAGGCTAAACAAGGGAAAAACGCTGATTTGGGCCTTTAGAGCCACCCGCCCGGGGGGTCCGGGCGTGCAGCCCTCACCCGGGCGCACAGCCTCGACCCGGGCGAGTGGCTTGTTTTGCTTCATTTTCGGTTTTTGCTCGTTCTTCCTTAATTTCCTCTTTAATTCTTCGTTTTAACACTTCTAGTCTTCGGTTTAGCTTCCCAAATGACTTCAACTCTTCACTAACTTCTTCAAGTGTTTCAAAAGGCTCGGAAAACAACGATAAATCATCGATTCCTGTAAAATCTAATAAAAAGCACAACAAACACTCGAAATAGCAAAAGTTAGTAGAAATGGCTCAAAAGAGCCGTATTAGAGCTAAAAATCACTCGGGATCGGGGGTAAAATACATATAAAATATCAACTTATCATTAACCTTAACAATATTTTTTATTTTTAAAATCTATATACATGTATATTTATAATAACAATATTTTTTTATATATATTTATCCTATTTGGCAAAGATTTTGTTGTTCTCCGTATTGGTAATATCTAATATGCATTCGGGCAAACGGTTCAGTTTTAAGTATGTATTGTTCAGTTTTTTGTAAGCAATGTTCAGTTTATAATAAGCAATATTCATAAGCATATTACTCTTTTTTCGTAATTATACTTCATTTGTATAATATTGCAGTAATATGTGATTGTTGAATGCATGGCTATACATGTTTGTGTTTCAATTTTTGCCTTAAGGGGGATTATTTATACGGTTAATTTTTTTCTAATAACTATCATTTCTTCAACATTTAACTTTTAAACTTGGAGTTTTATTTTTTATTTTTTCTGAGTGAATTATACATTGCTTGAGATTGCAAGAGTGGTAAACGCAATACAGCAGGTGCTAAATCAATTATTTAGTCTTCAATAACTTGATACTATACGCTATATTTAGTTTTCAATCTCCAATGTTTAGTTTTTCACGTGTAATGTTCAATTTTCCATGAGCAATTTTAAAGACCAATGTTGGATTGGAAGTTTCAAATAAGAAAGAAAATATTTACATTATTGTTTGGGAAATGAATATCATGAGTAAAATTCTGAACATTGACTATCAAAAGTGAACATGAAGAGTAAATTTCTCAACACTGACCAAACAAAAATGAATATCAATAATAAAATTCTGAATATTGCCCATAGCTTCATTCACCACTATTTGAGTAGTTTTACTTGCAAAAAACATATAAGCTTTTTAGCTAGAAATCTGAACACTTAGTAAAATATTCTAAACATTTGTTCAAAATTTTTAGTAGTTAAAGTTCATAATTGCAATATGATTTGATTGCAAGCATGAGAAAATTTTAACGAAACATATTAACATCCAAATGCAACTTCGGCATATTAATGATTACAAAATTCTAAACGTCTATAGTTAAAGTTCAAAATTTGGGAGAAGAAGCATACAACCTAATATACTCCGGGTGTAGGCAATCCAAATTGCTGCGTATTAGTTATAATATTTAATTTAGTAGTATTGGATAAATTTGCTTATATTTTTGTTAATTAGGAGGCTAAATTTCTTGATGCAGTGTTTTATATCTATTAATTTTTTAACGAAACTATTATGTTGAATGTCGTGGTTAGTCTAATTTACTTATCTGAGAATTAATTATATCAAAAAGAGATAAACTATCATAAATACTTCTTAATTAAAATCATATGTGACGCTTTATATGCTCTAGGTAAAAATATAATTTTAATATTAATATATGGAGTATATTAATTTTGATATAATAATAATATCGTAAACATTTTTTCCTCAATTTTTTTCCCAAATATACTTTGTGTTGCTAGTAAGCTATACTATATAAACTAAGGTAAAAATATTTTTCATTACTCCCTACTCTCCTTGAAGTTGTTGCTACTTTTCTCATTTGAACATTTCTTAAAGTTTCTGTCGGTTATACTTTATTCTATTTTTTATAATCTTTTACTTTTTTTTATGAGAAATTCCTAGTTTTTAACAGTTACATGCGAAACAAGTCAATATTGTAAATATGGTCAATTTTGAGGGGTAATATATGAGAAGTATACAAACACTAATGGTACACGAATGCATAGTATGTTATATGTATACAATTAGTGCCACTCAAAATTTTCTATATATGGAAAGCACCATGTGGGGGAAGGACTCCATTAACCAATCATTCTTTGATGTATCTTTTCTCTCTCCAATCTAATTTGTTTTTTAACCTACTATATTATACTCAACTTGTTTTATTTCGTTAGTTACGCTTCCTTTTATGGCGTTTTCTTTTGATGATTACATTTGAAATCTTTCCTTTGTATCTATTTATTTGGAGCATTTTTATTGGTTAATAAAGTTGCAAAAATGTGATTCATAAATTTTGAAATTTCTTAATGAGGAAAAAACACAAAACAAGTACTTGAATCTTGTTTTTTCATTCAATTAAGCAAAACATTCATGCCTATCAACTAGGGGTGAGCATCGGAACTGGGTACCTGGTATTGGACCCAGAGAGTAAAGACCTGGTCCCGGTTGAACTGGGTCCGATACCAGGTCCCAAAATAACTACCCGGTTAGTACCGGGACCGGCAGTGGATATTTTTGGATCTAGTACCCGGTTGTACCAGTACCGTTACTGGGTACCCGGAACCGGACCCAGTTCCCGGTGGGTACCCGGAACCGGACCCAGTTCCCGGTGGGTACCCGGTACTAGTCCCGGTTCCAAGTGGTATTTTACGAATTTACTTATTTTATTTGCCTAATTTTAATATTTTCCGACATTATACATATAAGTGATATAACCCAAATTTGTAATATTTTATTTGTTGTTAGATATTATAATTATGCAAAAAATACAACCGGATACCCGGTACCTGCCGGGACCAGTACCGGGACAGGATCCACATCTGGGTATCCGGCCAGTACCGGGTCCAGATAAACTGACCGGGTACCTGGTTGTGCTCACCCCTACCATTAACAACTTCCTTAATTTACGTGGTACATGAAACCAAACGCAACTAACAAATTGGGGAAGTGTATGGGATGATCTTAGAGGAACGGATGGGGAATAATATATTGAGTAATTATTTTATATTTAAAATACTTAAGATAATTCTAAAATTTATATATATTTTGTAATAATAATAATAATAATAATAATAATAATAATAATAATAATAATAATAATAATAATAAGAAGAAGAAGAAGAAGAAGAAGAAGAAGCTCGAAGTCAAATGAGTTTCTAAAGTCAAATGAATCAATCTTTTGCGAAGATACTCGGAGTAGAGGAATGATATCTCTCAATCTGTTGGAGAAATCAAACAGGGTAGAATGGTCTTTTTACATTTTATTATATTTCCCTACTTATCCCTATGTACCTACCTTAGTTACATTATTCCTACATACAATCACATTATCTGTTTAATAAATAACATTATAAATAGAGGAAATTGTTATAGAAATAGGTGTTAGTAAAGAGTATTTGTGGAGGTGAATAAATCTATCTATTATCCAATTATAATGGGATATATATACAATGTAGAGAAGGGTTCCTTGTAAAGTGAACCCTAATCTCCGGAATATTCTAGAGCATACATAAGGGTATAATGGGCATCCACTAAACACATATATTATATAACACTCCCCCTTGGATGACCATTATCAAATAGTGTGCCTCGTTAAAACCTTAATAGGAAAAACCCTATGGGACAAAAACCAAGTAGAGGAAAAGGAGTACAACACTTTCGAGATACGCCTTAGGATGTTGCCTCATCAAAAACCTTTCCAGGAAAACCCAATGTGGAACAAAACCATGATTAAGAAAAAAAAGAGTGCAATGTGTATTTTCTCCCCCTGATGGATGCATAGCTTGAGATCTTCCTGAATAATGAATCCGACGTTTTTGGTAGTAGCTTTGCACTTGAAGTAGAATAAAATCAACTCCTTGGTAGTTGATCCTTCCTAATTGGACTTCAATCTTCAACATGAGACATATTCATTTCTCCATACTCTTGAAAATAACATATGTTGTGTTTATAATTACTTCATATTTGTCAAGTTGTCATAAATAATAAACTTATGCCTTCTTCTGGAAGTTATATAAAATAGCTATTGATAATTACACATTGATCATAATTTATAGCAACTTGTGATATTATCAACATCATTGTCTAATCTTATGTAGATTAGTAATTACATTTAAGTAATTCTTTGTTTATAGTTCTTCTGGACCATAAAAAGATTATCCTTATAATATCAAAGTTCTCAATGAACATAAAATTTTGATTATCTCTCACATGCTTAAACTTCAAGTTGACTGTTGACAATCTAGTCATCAATTATGAGAGTTTTGTATTCTAAATAAATAATCTGAAGGACTTGATATTTAAATATGTCATATAATTCTTCTGGAACTTTTATACATGATTCATAACATGCTGTTAAAACGCCTTCTTATGTATAATTTATTAAAAATATATCCTCATTGGAGTATGATTTTTTTTCATACTATTGTAAAGTGTAAACACAACTTACTATATTATGTACCAAATTTTACGTACATCACAATTATTGTTTGTTATTAGTGCATGTAAATGATGAGATGTAAAAAGTATACTAATAAAATATTGAACATAAAACGTGTATATGATGAGTGACGCATCTAACTACTATCTACACAGGTAATGAATAATGTGTTTATCTACGACTCACACATGCACATAAATGTAAGACTCAAAAATGCATGACACTGTACAGTGTGAATTTTAAAAATTCGTTGTTGGACTTCTGGTCCTTAATGATCATCATTATACACCTTCAACTGAACTTCAAGTCCATGATAATCTTTGATCATTGTCAATATGTCGACATAAAAGTGGACTTTTATTTCAGATCCCTATTTTCAAATCCACTACTTTTGCATATGCATATAATCCATCAGTTCCATCATATACCGGTATCACATTTTTCAATATGTAATTTACATACTATTTTACAATGATATCTGAGTACATTTTCCATTGGTACCATCAGTCAATTATAACATTTAAGTTCTTATATCATAGGCCATCTATTATAATTCAGATATTTATACCACTTCCGGGGCATACGTTATGGTATTAATATACCGCTACACTTTCAATAGTGTCAACTGCACTTTCTTGCCATATATTACATATTTATTTAGGAACCGATAGTATAAACTACACTTCAGGTGTAGTGATTCAAATATTATTGGCAAGATTTATCTCAATGTATACACATATTATGACCAAAATGTATCTTCAACGCTATGTAACATGAGACATGACTGAATACAAATCAAACCATAGATGTGCAACATATCTAGATAATATATAGACAAAAGTTGGCAATAATATCTCAAATAGTCATTACAGGGATCATCACTTTATAATTTAGTAATTTTGCCAACTTAGCCCAATTCTTCTCCCCCTAAGTTGGTAAAAATTTTAAATATAGGGGCATTATATTCTTAGCCAGCTTAGTATATAATTTCATGTGCAAAAATATTTCATCAAATAAATGATATATATATATATATATTTTTTTTTTAACAAATTTCATCGCTTAGAAGAGATATATTCAACAAACTATTTGTCTCCTCTGGAGAACAATCAATGAAAACCATCTCTTCTAAAGATTAATAACAATGGGGAGACAATAATTGTGCAGTTATTGGTTTATTCTTATGTGCTGACATTCAACAGCCCCAATAAAAAATGATTGTTATATAAACGTAATCATCACTTAGCTTATATGCATGTAACTCCACTCAATGGTGATTTTTTTTTGGATTGCCAATGACTTTGATAATAAGTTAAACTTACTCAAAGTGTCAAGATGATATGGTAAGCCTTTAGTCACATAATATGGAACAACATGTAAGTTATTTTAAAGAACTTCTGGTCACCCATTACATATCTATATCCAAAGTTGTTCAAAAATAACCTTTTCTTTTCCTTGAAATTTTCTTAAAAATCACAATCCAAATATAGTTCAATATCAAAGTTCATTAATTATGTCTTGCCATTCAAAACATTTCACATTTCTAACATGAGAGAGCGTCAGCACATTATTTCATATCAAATTGAAACTTCAGGTTTCCATTACGAGTGATTATACATTAAACCCGGATGGCCTAATTTAATTATCACATCTAAATATTTTTCTAAATTCTGGTCAGTTTTCAAACACTAGTGATCACTTTTATTATACATACTTCAGGCATAGGGGCATAGCCATGAACATTAATATAATGTGATATAAAAACACTAACATGTGTTTCTTTCTATACTTGGCAAGACTAATACTTTATCCAATAATCACTCACACTCTGCTAGAGCATTGATTATTATCATGATACATGCTGTTTGTGTTGTACATTTTATACTCTTCTGGATTATTCTTGTAATCTTGGTACATATTAATTTTACTAAACTTATCTTAAGAACTCAATTGTCTACCACGCTTCAGGTGTGCTCTATATTCATTAATTAGTAAATCGCATTGTCCTTCTAGGACATATATTTTAATTATAACACATATGAATGGTATATAATTAATGCCATTCATCCATATCCATCTTCAGGATGATATCATTTAGTATATTTAATTATTATGTGGCCACCTCTATTAAATAAATCATTATATGTACCAAACTGACCATCAATGTATTTTACAGTTCATGGAATAAATACTATCTAGCTCCCCTCTAATCCTTGCATATGGGGGCATGAAATTAATCCAACAATATTTATATCTTATACAGCCATATACGAAGTATCTCTTAAGCCATAAATTCTTTTGGCAATGCATGTATCAAACAAATTGAATTATTATTCTTATAAACTCTTACATGTTAGTCTTGCCTAAATGTTCAATCTTTATATTGAAAATCTTCAAATATATGTGTATAACGAATACTTTTTCAACTTAGTTGCTCACAATGTCATACTTATCAATTTCTTAAACTCATAAAAATTTTCCTTGGTAACAGAATATTATGTATGCATGTTTGTAGTTCCTTCTTATGAACTTTTCATGAATTATATTAAGGCAAATATCATGCTAACAAGTTCATCATCTTATGCCAACATATATGCAATTTCTCATTCACTTCTAAGAAATGAGTAAGTCTAGTTATTTATGTACCATCTATACTTGTCCATGTACATAGTTCGTAATCAAGAATGTCCACTAAAAGATAGTATATCAACTATTCAAAATCTTTGAATATTATTTTCGCAGGACAATTTAAGGAATACCATTTTCATATGTATTGGCATACTTCATAAAAACTAAAGCACTTCATGCTCATACATACAAGTATTCATGTTTAATTTATGCATTATTCCACTACTTCATGTAGGTATATAATACATCATATAATTAAAACTAAACACATATCAAGAATTCAAAACTAAACAGAGTCATGATGATGTGTAACAAAAAAAAATGATCAACTTATAGAATAACATACTTATGTTATAATGGTACAAGTTAACATGTGGTCAATCATTGATAAGACATCATACAAATATATTACTAAAAACAGAATCACAATAATCAAAAGATAAAATTTAGTTCATAAACTTTAATTATATTAAAACATATACTCATCATATTGTTGGTCACTACTCACTATAAACTTCTTATATATATCTCTTAAGGAATGTAATATTGGAACTAAGCCAAAATACTTAACTCCAATGATTAATTAAATGGCTTGGCCTAGTGACTCGCCATTAATTGAATAATATGTTGATTTAACTCCCCTTATAAATATAATTAATTAAATGGTTTAGTACCTCACCATTAAGTAAAACAAAAATTTATAAACAAGATATATACGAAGTACATCATAACGTTATGTATAATAGCTAAGTCCAATGAAATAGAAAACTAAAATTACATATATAAGAATTAGAAGCAACAATTAAACATAGTTATACAACATAACTAAATTAAATTGCAATTAAATAATTCGAAAAATACATTGAGTGGTATACTTATAAAGACTATTTAAGCTCTTTGGTAATTACTATGTGAAATCAATCGTTGGAAATGAGATTATTATTGTCTAATATCTCTAAAACCTTGTTTGTTTGTAAGTAGAGATCAATATTATGCAATGACAATAGGTGAAACTCAAACTAAATTGTCCTTAACTCAACAATATGACATCACACACATTCGTCACAATTAAATAAGTCCAAGGCAAATATAAGGGCATAAAGCCACCCATTAATAGTAGATGAAAGCCATGAAACTATAACCATATGCTATGGTATAAATATATAATTCAAGATTATATAATTCAAGATTATATAACTTTCGTTTTCCTTTATTACCCCTAACTACAACCACAATGATAAATTTTCTTCAATACAAAGATAATACAGAGTGCTATATCCTATTATGCAATAGTGCAATATAGTGTATGTCTCTATCGGGAAGTATTCTACGGATCGTGTATTAGCCAAATATATGAGGTAGTTACCTAAGATAAGTTTTTATTTATTTATTTATTTACTTTTTTATTAATTTTTTTAATCTTAGCAGAATATATATCTTTCGTAAAGGATAAAATATGGGGGTAGCCATATTGTTTTCCTATATATATGCACATATATACTCTAAAAGTCAAATAATAAACTCAGAAGAACCCCATTGCATATCACGATCCCTTAATTAATGCCCATATTAAACCAACAAGATAATTCAATCAAACAATTAGTAAAAAGTGAACAAAAAAACAAAAAAAGAAAAAACATAATTAAATATACATCAATCAATTTACAATCTTTTGAAGCGAAACTATTTTTCAACCAAGAGACTCAAAAACTAAAAACAAGTTACCTTGGACAGTTTCACGTTGGTAACAACTGACGGACGACTATTTTGGAGATGAAGTATACAAGTGTATACATGGACATGGATACATAATGCCTTCAAATCGCCCTACATACATGATAAATACTCATCTAGAGACCTTCCTACAAATTAATGACCATGAAATACAGAGCATGAACAGAGAATAATTGCTAGCAATTCATATAACAGAAATACTATCATCTGAAAAGAATAGCTAAAAATCTATTCCATCAATGAACTAACACTCACAGATGCATATATAAAGCATAGCTTAATTATTAACATCAATAATAACATCAAGTAAACAAAATCAACTACCAGAAATCATCAAGCAATACAAGGATAGAATTCACCTATATAATAACTATAAGTACACACAATGTTTAAATATACGAGTAAACAACATAAGCCTAATAATTTCAATTCAATTTAGGATATATGAGATGCATATGGTCATATGAACTCCATTCGACTTTTCAACACAGGGGTAGTTGACATTCAATTTAGATTATCCAAATCAGAAATTAAAATCATCTCATATTATAGAAAACAAACCTAGAAGAGGAATTCTGAAGAAGCAACGAGTATGAACTGCAATCTTCACAAATTTTGGTGATTTTGTGATGAATTATAGCGAACATCGATCTGGTGAACGAAGTGAGGATTTAATTAAATTAGGATGAATGGAGGAATGATGTTGCCTTCAATATTGTATAAGCTCAATCGGCTAGGGTTTCGTATTGATAACATGTTATAGAAATAAGGTGTTAGTAGAGAGTATTTGTGGAGGTGAATAAATCTATCTATTATTCAATTATAATGGGATATATACATAATGTAGAGAAGGGTTCCTTGTAAAGTGAACCCTAGTCTCCGGAATATTCTAGAGCATATATAAGGGTATAATGGGCATCCACTAAACACATATATTATATAACAGAAATCAAATTATAGTAGTATATGACTAAAAATTAAAAAATACCCTTATTTGATTCCTCCAATAGTCTGAGATTTATCAATCTTCTCCGGAGTAGGCCTGTGTAATCTAGTCGCAATCTGGCATGTAGAAGAAAGGCAGATTTTTGGAACTCGTAGCATCATAAATTAGTGGAGTCAGGACTTAGGACCACAAGTACAAGTAGCCAACTTGGTGACATTCCTTCCAAATTACATACTATACCACTTTCACCCTTGTATTATTCCTCAATTTCACAAATGCAAAAAATTTACCTTTCAACCAAAAAAAATTAAATAAAATAAAATAAAATAAAAGGAGTAATTCAATTTCAATAATTCATAATATAGTAGAGGGCATGTTTGCCTGTTGTAGAAAACCAAGTTACGCTTCCTTCCGTTGACATTAAATTATACGCATCCAAATTAAAGCATGTTTATATGTGAGAAGTGGGACATTCAAGTACCCATGTTTAAGAGAGTTTTTTTGGGCGATCCAAAAATTCCAAACATCTAAGCACACTCTTTCTGATCTTTTTATATCATTATTTTATTCCTGACAAAACACTAAAATGACAGATTTGTCCATTCTTAAACCATTTTGATGCTGATTGATTCCCTTTCTATGTAAGGACTATTTCGTCTTTTTCATTGCTTCCTTTCATATTTTTTTAACCTTTCTTTTGGGACTACTCACTATAATGATCTTCACTGAAAAAGAAGCAAAATTTAACTTGCAGTTAAAGCTTCTTGTTATGATTATCATTTTGCATGAGATACCATTATTGTTAATCTGCTCGTTCTTTTACCTTATTGTCTAGTGGAATGTCTATACTATGCCCCAAATTCGGCAAAGGTAGTTATTTTTTGTCTATATCCTAATTTGTTAAGTTACTTTCATGTATATTAGCACGTCTATTAAGGATAGTAAAAGTAGAGAGAAAATTGTTGAAAAACAGATCTTGTGTAGGCTTTTGCTTCATGTTTGTACACAATAATGAAGTTTGTGCGTAAGTTTATAATCATAATTGAAAGTTAATATAGCTCTAATGAAGTGTGCAATTAATTAATGAGTTCATTAAAAGTTAAGCAAACGAATTGATACGAAAAAAAGAAAAGGCATATCTAAAAAGATATAAATAAAGAGTAGAAATAATTTATCAAACTCGTAACACAAATAGTGAAAAAATTGAATTTGGAATGTATATACAATGTACTTGTAGTGTCTTGTTAATAGTTACTCGATATATTGATCAATTGTTTTTACAAGGGTAGTTGAACGTACGCAAACCTAGAATCTTGTGTACTAGTTAGGACTACTCTAAGATGTTTGTGATGCATAAACTTGTGGGTATAGCTAATTTATGAAAATTTTAATTCAGCGAGGAAACTCCATAACATCTTTCATTATTACGGATCGGAGTATAACATTTGCTAGTGTACATGTAGTACAATAATTGTACACATTACACTCAAGTTTTGATAATACTTTAGTTTTAATTTTTTTTGAGTGTTAGCTACAATATATATACTTCGTATATGAATAGTGTAAAAAGTCAAATTGCGATGATTATTGTGAGAATCTGCGACGAATTGAAGGTATCACTCACCACTTCCACAGTCACATACATACATTAATTTACACAAAGGGTAATGGCATGCTATATTCTTGAAGCTAAGCCGAAAAAGGAGCAAGCACAAATAATCAGTTGAAATAGGAATAGTGAGTGACAAACAAAGAATAAAACCTCCTTTATTTCCTCCTTTTTTATTCAGTTTTTATGGTTATATTTTTCGTAGTTTCAGCTACAGCTGAGCTAAGCAGTATATATGAAACTGCATAACGCCTAGATTACAAAAGAACCATAATAAAGATGCAAGAATAGAGGAGTAAAGCCAATGGTCTATTCAACAACCCACTTTAATTTTACTTTTTTTTTTTTTTTTACAAAAAATAACATCTGAAAACTTCACCTGAAATGCTAGTGTTTTAGACCAATCCTAACTTCCATTTCAAGTCTTTTACTTGCCTTAACTTTAACTTCTAACAAACACTTCATTCATCAACGTATCTCACACAATTCCCCAAAAAATATTTAATGTGCTTAGTACTCTTTAATTTGCTTAAATATATAGCAACATTTACATAGTCTTGGGTCCGATATATACTATGACTTCGATAGTTTGACGGTTAGACACTTAACTTTCCACCCAAAATTTATAACTTTCAATGAAAGGTTATAATTTTTAGATTAAAAATTAAGTGGTATGATCGTGAAACCACTCAATAAACTATCTAATAATGGGTAGATAGTTGGATCATTTTCTGTCAGTGTGTAAATTTAATAAACAATTGTCGAGTCAGTGTGTAAATTTAATAAACAATTGTCATGCATTTTCGTCTCCTTTCAGTACTTGCTACAAGTCTTTCTCTTAACTCTGATCTAACGGTAAAAACCGCACCTCCAAAAGTAAATGCATTGTTTAAAATAGAATGTATGTAGAGTAAAAAGGACAAAAGCATAGTTAATCAAAATTACACCACATAAAGTTTAACTAAACATACGACAGAAAAAAAAAAAAAAAACCTTATCATCGATGAATTAAGAAGTATGATACATACATTACTTTAATTTAATTATATGCATGATACACGAACATATATATTAATGTCTAAATACATAATATTAGTAATTTAGTAGTACTAGAAAATTAACCTCTAATTATTTTCAATTAAAGAAGAAATCAATTTCAGATGCTTCGAGCTTTCTTGATCTTGCGCCCTAAGTTGACTTGAAGAAAAGATGGATACATAGACTCAATTTCTTGTGAAAAATCCAACAAACGAGTACACCCATCGGTAGATTTCCTCTTACGAATGGGCCTAGATTTGGGCTTTCTCGGGGCAGGCGGGCATAACCCGGTTGTATCCGGTATCCTATGGCTCGGTGTCGTTGGAGTTTTCGGGATTTCAGCCATTTCACCATTACTATTACTACTACTATTGTGATCTTGTATCAACATGCCAACACCGTTATTGGGAGCAAGACTAGTGCTCATGTCGCGGACCGCTAGCTGCGCATGAGTCGTCATTTGAGATGTGTGAGTGTGAGTACTTGTAATTCCTTTATAATTCCGGAATCACAAGCATATAGATGAAACACAACAACGGTTTCAGTTAGATATGAAATAAGGAAAATATATCGGTTATATCAATAATAATTATCAGAATTTCATATATAATGATCATATGAAAAGAAATTATATATATCTATCAAAGTTAAAGGAAATATCACACCAAACAAACTAATTTATGAAGGAAGGAAGGAAGGAAGGTATATGATGTAATATCAAAAAGAGGGTGTATGAAAAGTGGTATATGGTAGTTGATGATGTTATTGTTTTTTTTTTTTTTTTAGAGAGAGAAAGAAATGAAAGAAGGTTAGAAATTTTGTGGGTGTGTGGATATATGTGAATGAGAAAAGGGTAAGTTAGAGAGAGAAATAGGGAAAAATAAAAAAAAAAAAAAAAAAAAAAAAAAGAAAAAAAAAAAAAAAAAAGGGAGAAAAGGNAAAAAAGGAAAGAAAAGATAAAAGAAGGGTTGCATTGGATCCTTCAACAAAGAGAGAGGGGGGATATTGATAATTGACAATGAAGGCTTCTAAATTTCATTAACTGATGTTAACCCATGACAGTGACTTGTGCCCCCTCTTTCTCACTCTAGAGCATGAAAGTCAGACTTTTTTTGTTTAATGTATTTTTTTTTTGGGGAGAGGCTTTGATTTGGATTTTTGTGTAATTAGTCACTAATAATTTTTATGTGATTTGAGGGGAAGACTACTAGATAATTTAGACATGCATGATTTCATTTAAAAATTGTGGATGGTGTGATGGTGTCATTGTGTGATGGATTACTTGTATTGAAAATAATATGGTTGTAGCCAAATGTCCAAGGGTCCCTAGTTATAAAATTGGTGTATCTAATTTTCGACTTTTAAATTCTTCCTTTTTTAGTTGCAACATTTCATTCTTCACATTTGTCGAGTTGCCGATGCATATTTTAAATATTTTATAATTCTAATTATATATTTGTATAAATTATAAAAATTATATATTAATTAATTACACACTAAGACGAATCAAACGATGAAACGAGATCTATATTGATTATATTCCTCCTTACACATTAATCATAAAATTAAATCAAAGCTTAAAAGATGAATAGTGCAACTTTTGAAACTTTACAACTAAAAAAACGGAGGGAGTATTATTTTTCTTGTGAGTATGAATTCTATCTTAAAATAAATAAAAGTCGATATATATAAAAGAAAATGACGAATTAAAGGTAACATTAGTTTATTTTGTCAAATAGTTTGGCGGTAAGAAACTAAGGATGTGCATTGCTTAAAACATGAATTGATAAAAGTAATGGGAAAAAGGTAAAAAGTTAATCTTATATGGTGGGAAAAAAAAAAAAAAAACTATATAAACCTTAAATTTTCGGCAAAAATACTTGAGTGTTGCTAATTAGTAACGGGTGATCCTTTATGTAACCATTGGGACGACATCAATACTTGTT
Source organism: Suaeda aralocaspica (assembly GCA_016808085.1). Lineage (NCBI taxonomy): Eukaryota > Viridiplantae > Streptophyta > Magnoliopsida > Caryophyllales > Amaranthaceae > Suaeda > Suaeda aralocaspica. Next base: position 243,597 of record PYUH01000351.1, read on the forward strand.
ACAAATTCAATACTCCGTACTATTACTGTAGAACACATAAATAACATAGTAAGGGCTTGTTTACTTCAGGTTAAAATCAGTCAAGTTCAGATTAGATCTGTTCAATTCAATTCAGTTCAGTTTCGTTCAGTTCAGTCCCATTCAGTTCTTTTATTTTGCTAATCATTAATCCTTAATAAAACCTTCCAGTTCAGTTCAGCTTCAATCGGTTCAGTTCAGTTCAATTCAGTTCAGATGTTTTCAGTTGATGTAAACAGGCCCTAACACTATCATATAGTTGCTTTGTGTACCATATGGAGTATGGACATATGGAATGCTCTTTTAAAATCTTAATACTTAATCAGTTGATCAATCTTTCTCAACAAGTAGTTCAACCTGTGATCTACTCCCATCCACGGCTTCACCTCCCACTCATCCTCCTTATTGCTAGGAGATAAGCCCAAGCCCAAGCCCAAGCCCAAGCCCAAGCCCGAGCCCGAGCCTTCCCCTTCATCAAACTCAAATTTGACGGGCACTTTATCTCCTTATCTAACACCTTATCTTCTTTTTGCTTGCAACAACCTAGGCAAATTTTCGGCATTAATTGCAAAATTTTCATTTGTCTTTAGAATTGGGCCCATCTAACCCTCATTCGATCATGCAAGGCTTTAGTCCGTCGCCTCAATATAGTTTATGAGAAACTTTTATCAACTCAATTAATTAAGTGATTTTTCGCCCTCACCTGTAATTTTGTCAATCTCATTATAGCGTTCTTGGCGGAGTACTTATGTAACTTTTAAATTGTTTTTCTTGAAATTCATAAACTTTAATTTAGGAATTACTATTATTAGAATGCTTATTTTAGAATTTGATAATTTAACAAGCTGTTAAGAATTGAAGTTAATAATATCCTTTGATTGTTTAACAAAGGACATATTACATATATGTAATTTTATTTCATTGTAAAATATGATATGCAGAAGCATAAAAGAAGTAAGAAGAGAAATACAAGAGAGAATATAAGGAGCAGCATAAGGAGAGAATTATATAAGAAGAAGTTTGTATCAAATATATTCAAGAACGAGTATATTTTATTTTTATAAGGTTGTCCCCAATTTAATTCCTCCATATGATCCTTATTTTATTTGAGTTAGCAATTCGTAAACTGTTATAACTCCAACACTCCCACAATTTCCTACTATAATCATCAATGAAGGTAATTAATAAACTAATGATTACCTCCAAAAGATATTGGCTCCAATGGTCCACATATATCCGTGTGTACCAATTCCAATGGTGATTTCGCTCTCCATGATAATCCCTGCTGGAATGGAAGTCATGCTTGTTTTCCCATTGAACATATCTCACAAATTTGTTTAGGGTCTTCAATGGTAGGAAATCTATGCACCATATTCTTCGATTGTAAAAGTTTTAGGCCATTGAAATGTAAATGCTCAAAATGTTTATGCCATTTCCATGACTCGTTTGCAATAGCACCATAAAAACACTTTCGTACCTCGGTGTTTAGCTGCAGCGGAAACATGCGATTGATTGAGCAATGACTCTTCCACCCTTATCGTGTTTTTGATTTAGATGCATAATGTCCATATTTTTGACAATTATAGCATTGATACTCTTTTGTCTTAATTACATGACTAAATTTTTTATTGCACAATCGAAGGACTTTTTTCAACAAATTATTTATCCTCAATATTTTCTCCATTCAACTTTTGTTGATTAACAATCGAAGAACATCTTGCATGGATTGCCTACCATTGAAGACCCTAAACAAATTTGTGAGATATTTACAATGGGAAAACAAGCAAGACTTCCATTCCAGCAGGGATTATCATGGAGATCGAGCGAAATCACCATTGGAATTGGAACACACGGATATATGTGGACTATTGGAGCCAATATCTTTTGGAGGTAATCATTAGTTTATTAATTACCTTCATTGATGATTATAGTAGGAAATTGTGGGAGTGTTGGAGTTATAACAGTTTACGAATTGCTAACTCAAATAAAATAAGGATCATATGGAGGAATTAAATTGGGGACAACCTTGTATAAATAAAATATACTCGTTCTTGAATATATTTGATACAAACTTCTTCTTATATGATTCTCTCCTTATGCTGCTCCTTATATTCTCTCTTGTATTTCTCTTCTTACTTCTTTTATGCTTCTGCATATCATATTTTGCAACAAAACAAAATTACATATATATATATATATATAATATATTAATATGTCCTTTGCTAAACAATCAAAGGATGTTATTTACTTCAATTCTTAATCACTTGTTAAATTATCAAATTCTAAAATAAGCATTCTAATAATAGTAATTCCAAAATTTAAAGTTTATGAATTTCAACACGCCCCCTTAAACTTTAATATTCATCCAAGCATTTTTCTTAACCTCTTGAATGTGTCCAGAGATAGAAGCTTTGTAAATATGTCTGCAACTTGCTCGGTAGTATTGCAATATTTCAGTGCGATTGTTCCTTCTTTAACTTGATCTCGAAGAAAATGATATTGAGTATCAATATGTTTACTTCTTCCATGTTGTACTGGATTTTTAGCAAGTTTTATTGTTGACATATTGTTTACGTAGATTGTAGTTGGTCCTTCTCTAACATGACCAATTTTTTTTTCCAGTAAGTTCCTCAACCATAGCCCTTCATATGCGGCAGATGATGATGCTATATATTCTACTTCACAACTTGATAATGCTACAACTGGTTGTTTTTTTAAACTCCAAGTGAAAGCAATTTAACCTAGATAGAAAGCATACCCAGTTGTACTTTTCCTTTCATCTTGATCTCGGCCCAGCCACTATTTGAATAGTCGTATAATGTTGCTTCATCTCCATAAGAGTTAAACATCCCACAATCTATGGTGCCTTTAAAATACCTTACTATATATTCTCTTTGCAGTGCACCAATGTGATTCTTTTGGTGTTTCCATATATCTACTGACAAGCCCAACTCCATATACAATGCCAGGTCTAGTTATGGTTAAGTATCTTAGGCTTCCAACAAGACTTTTGTATAAAGTTGAATTGATTAGTTTTCCTTCTCCAGCTTTTGTCAACTTCAACCCTATTGCAATAGGAGTGCTCATGGATTTGCATGAGTCCATTTTAAACTTTTCAAGAATCTCTTTTGCATATTTCTTTTGTGAAATAAATATTTCATCTTCACTTTTTTGTACTTCTATTCCGATAAAAAAATTCATCAGTCCACAGTTGGTTATTTCAAATTCTTTAAACATTTCTTCTTTGAAATCTTTGAACATCCTTTTGTTGTTCCCAGTGAATAGTAGATCATCAACATATAAACTTACGATAAGAATATCATCACCATTTTTCTTCACGTAGACAACATGTTCGTACGGGCACTTGGTAAAACCCTTGTGTGTCAAAAATTCATCAATACGTGCATTCCATGCACGAGGTGCTTGTTTTAAACCTTAAGTGCCTTTCTCAAATGAAGCACTTTTTCTTCTTGTCCCTTAATATTAAAACCTTCAGGTTGTTCTACATAAACCTCTTCTTCTAAAATGCCGTTTAGAAATGCAAATTTTACATCAAGTTGGTATATCTTCCATTTATGATGCGCAACTAGTAAAATCAACATTCTTACAGTATCTAAACGAGCTACAGGAGCAAATACTTCATCATAATCAACTCCATATTTTTGCTTGTAACCTTTTGCTACAAGTCTTGCCTTGTATCTTTCAACGCTCCATCTGCACCTCTTTTGATCTTGTAAACCCATTTTACACCTATAGCCCTTGGCCTTTTGGCAATATAGCCAACTCCCATATGTCATTTTTCTCTATCGAGTGGCTTTCTTCTTTCATGGCAAATATCCATTCCTTTTCTCTCACAACTTCTTCAAAATTGATGGGTTCATGATCTGCATACAGGCAAAATAAATCGACTTCTTCAACTTCAATTGTGTTTTCATAAATGTCTCTTAAGCTTCTCATCTTAACAGGTGTTTTTTGTTGATGATTCTGATCCTTCAGTTGATGATGAGTCATTATTATTTCTTAAGTTCCTTAGTTGAGTTTGTTTAGAATTTTTTTCTTCAATATCAATATATTCTTCAAACACAATTTTCTCATTTTCTCTTTCTTGATCGTCCCATTTCCAAGATTCTTCTTCGTTGAATTTTACTCCTCTAATCTCAACCAATTTTCCAGTTATCGGATTGTAAAGATTATAAGCTTTGGATTATAAACTGTATCCAATAAAATACATTTTTTACCTCAATCAACTAACTTCTTTCTTTATGTTTCGGGTATTTGGGCATAAGCAATGCACCCAAATACTCGAAGATGTTCAACATTTGGCTTTTCACCACTCCACGCCTCTGGTGGGGTCATATTCTTCACGCTTTTTGTTGGACAACGATTTAGAATATATGTTGTCCAAGAAACAACCTTTTCCAAGTATTGCTTCGGCAGCCCTTTTTCTTATAAAATACTTCGTGTCATGTCTGGAATTGTACAATAATTCTTTATTTCGGCGATTCCATTCTGTTGTGGTTTATAGGAGGTTGTAAATTGTTATCGAATACCTGCATTTCTACAGAAAATTTTGAATATATTTGATGTATATTCACCTCCTCGATCAGACCTAAGTGTTTTCAACTTACATTCGCATCCGAGCTCTACTCGAGCCTTAAATTGCACAAATGTATCAAATGCAACTGATTTCTCCTTCATCATATACACTGTCTTGAAACCACAAACTTTAATTTGGGAAAAGCTATTTTTATATAACTTATATTATTAGATTGCTTACATTAAGAGTTTGTTAAATGGAGAGGTTCTTAATTAGTTTAATTCTCATCCTTTATTTATTTAGCATGTAACATGTTATATATATAGTTTATTATTGTCATTATAACGATACGAATAGGGGTGAAACTAATTCGGTTTAAAACCGAAAACCACACCGCACCAAACCATTTTTAAATTATGGTTCAGTCTTTTTATAATTCTGTTGCGGTTTGGAACGAAATTTTTTAAAAATTCGGTGTTCGGTTTGGAGTTGGTGCGGAGAACTAGAAACCGAACTCCAAACCGTACACCAAACCGTATAAAAGCCTAAATTATATCAAGGCCTTAAGGCCCAAAAATGAATAAAACCCTAAAAATATGAATGGAGTTAGTGACTCTATTTCAATCTCCTTTAGACTCTCTTTAAATCCCATGTTCCTTATATATGTTCTTCATTTTTCGCCATTTGTAGTTCTTTCTTCATTCCTTCTTTTGTTTTCTCTAGCTAAATACCTCAATCCCCCAAAGTCACTATTCTTTTTCATTATTTATTCTACAGTCCTTGTTCTTTTGCGTCATTTCTTTCACTCCTTAACACATCGATCTTCAATCAATTGATTCAATACTTATCTAGTATTATTGAAATTATAAACTAACTAACTTGGTGTTATTTTAAAGAATGATGTAAACTACTACTCGTAGCCCTAACAATTAACCTCTTTGTTTCTAATTTGTTACTGTGGAACATAAATTTTGAACTAGTTTGAACGTAAGGCATTATACCAAGATTCAAGATCGAATTTTCTAGATTTCTGGTAAACAATTAAGTATGACTAGAAATTCGGTTTGGTTTGGATCTAAAACCCAAGCACCGAATTTTTTTGGTCTGGTTTGGTTTGGACTGAAATTTAGTTTGGTTTGGATCGGAGTGGAAAATCATAAACCGAAATAATATGGTTTGGATTTGGAGTTTGCTATAATCCAAACCGTATACCGAACTTTCACCCCTAGATACGAATGCAGAAGCATAAGAAAGAAAGAAAATATTGAGAAAGGAATATAAGCAGCAGATTTTATATTTATATAATTTTGTTTATTATTTTGGGTTGTAACCCATATTTGTTTCCTCGCTCCATATACTCTTATTATTATTTGAGTTAGTAATTTGTAAATTGTTATAACTCATATAGTTTTGTACGAGATAACACTCATTTAGGGGACTAAAGTTTGATTTTATTTTAGTTTTGGGGACTCAAATTTATTTGTTTAGGTTTAGGGGACTAATAGTAAACCACCGTTAACTTTGATGTTAAAAGTAATTATAAAAAAAAAACACTAATACAAAGAACATTTAGTACAAATCCACATTAGAAAAATAATATAAAATTTAGCTAATTGTTCATCCTTATTCCATTGCCCTGTTACTAAATATCCAAAATAAATTTCTTATAAGCTATTCTAAAATTAATTGTCCATTTTCTTCCACCAATAAAATTATCAAACCTGTAAATAAAAATAGAAAATTTGTATCATCATATAAATCCAAGTTGCTTATCAATAACTAGAGATAAATTAGGCACAAGGTAAAATTGAATGCATATAAATATAATAATTAAGACTCACCTTATATATATATATTTTTTTTTACAAATTAACCTGGGAAAAAATTATAATTCATTATCAAAGGCATATGTGAAATTAGAAGGAGATAGAATTACCTATGCAATTGATAGTCAAAATTATAGCAACTCTAGTAAACATTTATTCGCAATTCAATTATATTTTAAGTAGTAATAGTAATAGTAATAGTAGAAGGGAAAGCAAATATTATTATTATTGGTTTTTTTTTTTTTTTGTCATGCCATAGTTGTAGAAGGGGAAGAGTTTAGGCCTGTTTACTTCAACTGAAAACATCTGAACAGAATTGAACTGATTGGAGGTGAACTGATCGAACTGAACTGATTGGAGCTGAACTGAACAAGGATTAATGGTTAGCAAAATAAAAGAAGAGCTGAGCTGAATTGAATTGAACTGAACTGAACGGAGCTTAACTGATTTTAAGCTGAAGTAAACAGGCCCTGTCTTTGATAATAAACTGCTATTGTGATACACAAGTTAACGGTGTTTAAGTTAGTTCCCTAACCTTAAGAAAATAAATTTGAGTCCCCAAAACCAAAATAAAACCAAACTTTAGTCCCTTAAGTAGTTGTTAACTTAGTTTTGTACCAATAACATTTGCCAAGGACATAAATGGTTAAAGCTTCCCACATGGTTTCAAGAAATCCCGGAATCGATTCTTACCCCATCCTTGTGACTCCTTAGCAAAAAAAAAAAAAAGAAAAAAAATTACCAAGGAGATGAAATTGCAAATTCGGTCGTATATGTAGGAAATATTAGGTCCTTACCTACTAATTAGTTAATTTTATTGCAACATTGCAATTCAAAGTTATAGTTAAGAGAAATAAATTAGGTACATTCATGATTATAGTGGTCAAGTAATAGCTCCATTTTTAGTTCTTATTCAAAAAAAAAAAATCAACTTTATTTATTTTTATCTTTTATAAAGTGAAAAAAACCTTCAACTTTTATAGTTTTATAATGTGCATTTGTGCATAACTCATACAAAAAGTATTAAATAATATTATGCATAATGCATAAATCAAAACAGATTTATCAAAAATACTCCGTGATAGTATGATACTACGTTTGTATTGAAACTTTTTTTTTTGAAAAAAAAAATATCATCATTAATAATTAGTCATACGAAATCTACAATAACGTTCAACAAGATAGATATAGAAAACATAAATTTATAGAAAATACAGAGTATGTAACATTTACAATGAAACTTGAAGCGAGCAATGATTTTCAACCACTTTGCATCTTTTTAGGTTGAGACCTTTGCAATTTGGTTCTATGCGTGAATTGTTTTGGTCGAAGAGTTGATGGAAACCTCGAAACCCAACAAAATATATATATAATCACTTTACCAATTATTTAAATCCTAAAAAGAAAAAAAATATAAAAAAACTCCATAAAAAATAAATTAGAATTGAAACAATCCTAAAACTGAGAACCCCAAACAAAGATAATTAGATAAATAAACAAAAAAATTGAATTGCGAACAAGAAAAGGGGCCGAAGACGAAAATTACACTCCTTTTGGCCTAGAAGGACACAAGATTTAAAATTCTGAAACCTACAAGAGGAGGAACAAGAGGATAAAGCAAGTAGTACTCCGCATTATACTTCGTCTAATACCTAGATTAATATTTTAGAAGAAAAAAAAAAGTTAATACCAATTCAATAGTTCCAAGTTCCAAGTTCCAAATATTTCTGTATTTGCAATCCTTCATTATTATTTACATCCTAACATTATGAATTTGAATTACTTGTGCTTCTTATTGAGTTATTGATCATTATATTTCTAGATGAGACAAACTTTACATTGCATTTGATAATTGATATAGAAGGGGCATGAAGCATGTAGCATGCTGCATGCAGATCTTGTCCGATCCATTACGATTCTTTCATAGGGAGTAGTCCACTAATTTGAAATATAATGTTAGGCTTGTCCTAGGATTAGTAACTATTTTTTCAAATAGTTATTGATCATTAGGCTTGTCCACTAACATTATGTATTTGCAATCCTTCATTATTATCTTTGTCCTAGGCTTTTACTAATTCCAAATAGTTATGCGACTTTTTCAAGAAAACAAGAAGGTTTTGGGAATCGAAAGAGTAATTTGAAAAAAGCAAAAGCTAAGAAGCATCTCGTTGGATAAGCATGCTAAAAGTGAAGATAATAATTTTAAATACACATTAATTACATTGTGAATATACAAGATTTTAACTTGAATTCTCAAGTGAATACCATTTTAGGAAATTGTTTAATACTTATTTAACGCCTCGAGGACGTTCGTTAGCAAGATCATTTGAATGAAATATAAGAAGACATGGAAGTATATGTGGACTTTGGCTTTCACACATCGATGTGGTGAAAATGTAAAACATATGTAGACTTTGGCTTTCACACATCGATGTGGTGAAAATGTAAAACATATGTGGACTTTGGCTTTCATCCTCGATACACCTTAAGTGAAATTCGCCAATAACACCAAAATCAATAATATCTTGGCTGAAGAACTACATTGATAGTGAAACAGGAAATTCATCTCCCTCATTTTTCCCTCCTGCCAAAATATCATATTGTTTTTCTGATTAATGTGTGTTCATAATGAATTTCTTATAAATGTGTGCTTTTCGAGATAACTAGGGAAGCTAAGTATATATAATGAATATATGTTTATATACTATATGTATTTAGTGGATGCCCATTATAACCCCTGCAATTAGAATATTCTAGATATTAGATATATATTTTATCTATATATATTATATTATTGTGATTATTATTCTTATTTTTTTCCAAGTAGATCTTGCTACTATGTAACTATACAAGTTACTCTCTTTTCTCCCCATCCTTTCATTATTCCTTTCAAACCCTAGGTTTGATAATTCAAATCTAGGGGCCTCTATCCATCGTTTTGACCGATGTTAAGCCCCTCTTTATCCCTTTTTCATTAATTTTAGTTGGTACAAAAATTCTATATGGTACTATCCTAGAATTGACTTTTCCATATTGTCATACTGCTTACACTTTCATTCCACATGTTACCACTATACTATTTACTTATTTTCTACTTTAAAGTTCACAATTTTATTTTGCAAATTTTTAAGTTCCGTGCCATATAAATCGCTTGTTTATGGTGTTTTAGACAATATTTAAGCTCTTAAAGGTCGAGTACTCAAAATTAATGTTGAAATTGGCCTAAAGCAGTTAAAATGTCTCGATTTTAACATGCAAGAAAAATGATCTAATGTGCATATTTCAATTTTTTTGCGCAAACAATGTTCAATATTAGTTTTAGGGGTCATTTTGATCCATAAACGTTAACCGAAAAATATTAAATAGACAAAAAGATCACAAATACACACCTTACACTAAAGTTTGATAGATAATAAAGTACAAGTATAGTGGTACCATGTGGAATGAAAGTCTAAACAATGGTATCTTGTGGGAAAATCAATTTTAAGATGGTGTCATATAGAAAATTCTATTTTAGTTTATGTTTACAATAAACCTTTATTCTCTCCATTGAGAGTTTTCTTACCCAGAAACTAAGTGAATATTATCAATTTATTGGGTTATATTTCTCTCCTTGTGAAAGTTTGGGTTGTTTTTTCTTTTTAATTAGAAGGATCGATTCATTGATAAAGATTTGTACAAGATAGCAAGATATTTATTTTGGCAGATACAATCAACCGAATTATCTTTGTTCAGTTTCAAACCTACAACATATCACAAGACTCCCTCGTTGAATGGTGCATAATGTACGATGTGAAAGAGGATATGTGGATATTCTTCAATGTCAAATTTCGTCACAATGATCGTAAATTTGCGAATGAGAATTATTTGTTTTGGATTGTTTTGTATTTGTTATTCTTGATTTCTATTATAGATGTCATATGATTGTTGTTAATAAATTGATTTATTTTCTCTAAAGAAAAAAAATCTATATAAACCTTTCATTGCTTGGAATTTAAGACACAAATATTCTTCTCTAAGAACTCACTGGATCTCTATTACCTTTATGCTATAACACGTTATCAGCGTGAAACTCCTACCGGCTGTGCAAAACAAAAGTACAAAACCCAATGGTGAGGCAATAAGCATCAATGGTTTTTACCGGCCATAAAATCCCGATTAGGAGTGTTCAGAATTCGGTTTGAACTAGTAACTACGAACCGCACCGGGCTAGGATGGGATGGTCTAAGTAGGTCTGATCTCTAGGTCAGATTTTCGATTTCTGGTCTAGTTCAAAACCCTTTTAAAATGGTCTTAAAACGAACTCTTTATTACTGATGAAAAATATGTTAAAACTTATAAATATATATACAAATTTTATTCATTGATAGTTTAGAAAAAATAATGTTTTTACAATCTACTTTTATGTAGGTTCTAAAGATTCATTGAATTAATAATTTTCAATTACTATTTTTTTCGCTTTTCGTTTTTAAGTATTAAAAAGTACATTTAGGGTGAAACTTTATCCCACCGGTCCAAAATGTTGGGGTTCGGTTGAAATCGGTTTTGTCAACCCGATCCAAGTCATAACAAAATCGGTCCACTTTTCGATTTTTAGATTTTTAGGATTTTGGTTCGGTTCGGGATTTACCTGTAATACCCCGTAATTTTATACACGTTATAAAATTAAAATAGTATTTATACGTACATTTTACGTATTTTAAAGGAATAAAAGTATTTGAAAATAATTAATTAAAGGAATTTAATTAATTACGGAGTTTTATTTACTTTATTTTAAAGAAATAAATTTTTATAAGGTCATAAAATAATTTTTATGAAGGTCTTAAAATGTGTGAAAATATTTTGTAAGGCTTTTAAAAGTGTTTTTAATGGGTTGCCATGATTAGTTTAATTATGGGCCCAAAACTAATCCCACTTCAATTAGACCTTTTGGGCTTTTCCTAAACCAACTCTAAATCCTTTTGGGGCTTTAAATACCCCCTTTTAAACCAAAAAAATTCAGAATTCCCAAGCATTCAAGTTAGGATTTCCAAAAGCAAAGAGAGAAGAGAGAGAAAAAAAAAAAAAAAAAAAACGAAGGGAGAAGCGACGAAGAGGACCGAAGGTCGCCGGCCACCTCTCCGCCACTGCTGCTGCGCCGCTCCTCCCCCTTTGCCTTCTCGATTTTCGTAGGTACAAAAAAAAAAAAAAAAAAAAACTTTTTCTTCTAATTTAATTTAATTCTTAAGCATGTTTTATAAATTATGTTTATGATCATGTTTTAGTAATGTTTTATGATTTATAAATCATGTTTTTATGATGTAATTATAGTTTAAAAAGTTGATCATGAAATTTTAATTAGGTTTGAGAAAGTATGAAGTTTTATTGTTTTAAATTATTTTTTATCTGATTAAGTGGTATGATCATAGTTTAATTATATATATTGTATGATTAAATTATATGTTTAGATTGGTTTTTAACAAATTTAAAGTATTAAAACAAATCTGAAAATTGTTATACATGTTAACACAGTTTTAATGTTTCATATTACGCTAGTATGATCATATATGAAATCTATGATCACTACATATATTTTAGTATGATTTATGAAGTTTAAAGATGATTTTAAGTATGATTTATAAGCTGTCCGATTTTATAAAATTCATAATTATGTTTTAAAGTATGTAATTAGCTGAATTAATCATATAAGTTAAGTATTACATTATATGATCAATCCATGTTGTTTTTAGGCTTTCATGAAGTTTAGAGAGGTCTAAAAGGATTTTTAATTAATAATAATGCTGTAATTTTTATTAAGGCATGTTTATAAGAAGTAAAATTAAGTGTTATTACTACAGTTCCAAATTAAATTCTAATGCATAGAATCGAACCATAAACCTATAAGATATTAATATGGTGTTTTTATGCAAAAATAGTGTTTTAAAGAGTTTTAAGAGGCTTGAAATATAATTAAAAGCTGCCATTTTGGAAAGTAATGAAAAATAGAAGTTTTCGAAAAGAAAATAAAGAGACAAGTTTGGAATTGAATAGAGACATAGTAGGAAGGTTAGGATGTTTATCCACTAGTAAAAAGTAGTTTAGAGTTGCTGTAAGTTTAGTCAAAGAGGTTTTTCTTATATAGTTTTCCTCTTATGTTTTATAGGAGGATTCGAATCAAGTGAGTTCTAAGTAGTGGCGAATCACCGCTATTATACAAGTACGTAAGTACTAAGATTCATGAGTAGAATATCATGCTAGGATCATGCTAGTAGTAGATTGAATATAAAGTTTCATGTTGAAACTATATGATATGAAGTATGTTATTTGACTCTTGTTGACTTTTGTTGACTTATATGAGCATTTCAAGTATGCATGATTACATGATAATCCATGGTATTTATTTATGCATTCTATTATATATATATTATTATAATAACATCAAGGATGTTTGGAATGCATGTTTAAAAAGAAGTTGACTAGTAGTCAAAAATGAGCATGAAAGATTATGTTATTAAATATTTTGAGCAAAAGAGTTAGTGAATTTTATCACATGATTAGTAGTAATTGAGCAATTTATTATTATATCCACTCACAGTTTATGTGGACTAGTAAAGAAGGTATCCATCACAGTTTATGTGTGGACTGTTAGGAAGTAATTAACCACTCACGTTAATGTGTGGTCTAGAGAGGATTAATAAAGGAATAAAATATGTTCACTTATTAATGAAGATAATTAATATGGTGTTCATGTCATGTTATGTTATGAATGTTGGTGATGTTATGTGCTTTTATGATGTTTGTTATGTGAGAGTCATCACAAGTTATAAATGGTTAATCACGTAAGTGAAAGAGGATTCGCACCAAAACCTTGGAACGTATATACCTTGAGTATGAACAGTGGGGGGAGTTGTCTAACAGAGGATTCAACTCCTAGTTAGGGTACAGACGTTGTACTTCTATTTTTTAGATTTTTATCTTATATGCGCTGGAATCCGCCACTAGGTGGCATAGTAATACCTTCTTGAGTTGCTCCCAAGTTGGTGCCCTTTGGGCAATTATTTATTTATAGGAAGGAGCCCGTTCGATGCGAAATCCAATTATATAATATTTAATTCTGAAGTAGAGTCTTAGATCTTATGGTTGCAATTGTGTAAAGTATAGGTTGATGTTTTACTTTGATGCTCTTGCCTAGGATTACCATGCCGGTTTGTTGCATTGTCTTTAATGCTTATGTACTCAGCTTTGCTGATTACGTGCTTTGTGTGCATGGCTAATCTTTGTTTGGCCCTACGACGACCCATTTATTATGGCGAGTAGAAGTCTTGAATAAAGAGTAAGCAACAGGTTTCAGGTGGGCATCTAGTCGATCATGCTGGGATTGAGTGAAGAGTGTTCATGTTGTTTTAGTATTTGCTTAAAAATTAAGTGACTATTATGCTATTTATTATATCATGATGGATTAACGTTGTTTTAAAGATATTAAATATTATTTGGTTTGAAGGGCCGTTATGTCGGTTCCAAGTTGTTATAAAGTATCATGGGATTTGGTTTTGAAGTTTATTTTAATTAAGTTGTTTTGGTTTGTTTTTTTTTAAAAGTTAAGTCTTCCGCTGTAGTACTTTGGTAAATGCCTTAGCCGTTTTCACGGTGGCGGTAATGCTTTGGTTTTCTAAAGTAGTTGGGGCTCGATTATTTTATAAATGTTTTCCGGAAATGTTAGTAGTTTTAGGAAGGAGAAAACCAGGGTGTTACATTACCGATCCGATGGTTTTTTTTTAGTACTCTTTTTCGATCTGATTGTGACCTTACAAAATCAAATCTTTTAAAATCTACAACTATTATATATTTTAGTTGATCTACTGATGGTACATCATATTTTCTACTCCTCTTATCCTCCCCTAGCTTGTTTCAATTGTTTGAGCATCAATTGTAAAAAAAAAAAATATTAATACCAATTTAATAGTTCCAAGTATTGGTAATCTTTCATTATAAATATCATTGTTTCTCCTTATCTGAGTTATCCATCATCAATACCTATATACTAAAAAAGGTTGTTGCTGATGTCATCTAACCCCTCAATTGTACACATGGCATGCACTCATGCAAAAATTTCCCACCAAAATGCACCAATGATGTCATTCTTTTTTTTTTTTTTTTTTTTTTTTTCTTTTCACAAAAGACGGTGTTATGAATTTTGCAAAAAGAATAGTATTCAGATTTATGATTAATGATCTTCCATTTCCCTCCTGTACTATTCCATCCCAATCTTTACGATTTCTCTTTCACTCAAAACTTGATGAAATAATACCAATTTATGCACTACTCCCCTTATTCCCATTTGTTTGATACGTGTTGACCTGCACACAACACATATGTCAATGCACTTGTTTGAACTTAAATATCTTTTGTTATGTATATGTAAAAAATTATAATAATTGGATATCAATAACGTACTCATTGAAACGAATCAAACAAGACCTCATATCACAATACTATATTTATATGTTGAAAGTAATTTAAAATATTCTCTCGTCTTATGAGTAGTGACAAGATTCTAACGTATCAAACATTTAGGGACGGAGGGAGTAAAAAATGTCTCTTGATGCTTTTTGTCTTCTTTATTAGGGTAGACATTTTCTTAAGTTTTTTTCTTTTTTTTTCTTTTTGGGAAATTTTTTTAAAAAAAATGTTGATCATTCATTTTCAAGCTCTTGATTTGGATGTTGATGTATTTGTAATCTCATCATGGCTTTGTGATTTTATTATATTATTGTTTTTTTATTGACAAGGTTTTGTAATTTATTTGGATGCTTCTTAGCTCCTTTCCCCTTTTTTCACTCTATTTTACTTGGTGCTGAAACTTTCTATGAAGAAAAAAGATTTTCCTAAATTTCTCAATCACAAAGGCAATTCAACTAACATTTTCAATTTTTGTTCATGTAAAATATATATATATCTACGTAGTGGTTAATTTATTGTGTATTGCACGGGAACTATTGAACTAACCTAATTGCTCATTATATTTCTAACTGCGTTAAACTTTACATTGCATTTGGCATAGAAGGGTCATGTAGCATGCTGCATGCAAATCTTGTCCTTTAATTTAATTTATTTATTAAATTAGCGATTGAGAACTTGAGACGAACTTTCTTAATTGGACTAGATTTTTGCAAATTGCAATAATGTAGGAGAGCAAGTATAACTTTATTTTGGGGCTACCAATTTGTGTTAGACCAAAGCCCAACGCTGTGAATGGCGTTATCACCCAGGTTGTGGAGGCCAACTTTAAAAGTTATCAATTACAATTCTTTCATATGGAGTAGTTCATTAGTTTCTAGGCTTTTACTTCCTTTACTCAATTTATTTTGTACGTTTTGATTATGAATAATGCTCTCTAATCACGTTTTGACCATTACTTGCACTTTATACGTAAGTATTCTTATTAATTTATGAGGTCTTGTTTAATTCAACTCGATTTATACTATTAGAATAATTTTCTTTTAAATGCTTAGGCAGTTGCACACAATAACATCTACCTTGTAGGTAGTTGTTGACAAAAAAAAGTTAATTTTACAAATAGAAAATCAAAGATAAAAACGCTACAAAATTTGTAATTGACAAATGTGTAACAATAAAACGTAAATAATAAAATGAAACGGAGGGAGTACTAATTCCAAATAGTTATGATATATCAAAGAAAATAAGAAGGTTTTGGGAATCGAAAGTATAATTTGAAAAATAAGAAGACGACAGGGAAGTATATAAAAAGTTTAAATAATTAATGACCTTATTTTTTGTTCTTGCTAAGGATGTCAATGTGGTGAAAATGTCAAATATATCCAAATGTTGATTTTCATCCTCGATACACCTAAATTTTTATCTAATTCTTATAGTGACATTCACAACAACACCAAAATCATTAATATGTTGGCTCAAGAACTACATTGATAAAATCATCTCTCAGCTCCCACCCATCTCTCCTCGCAAAATAATTCTCCTCCGTGTTTTTTTATTAAGTATGTTCTCAATGAGTTTCTCATCAATGTGCTTTTCGAGAGAACTATCGGAGCTAAGTATGACTTTAATGTCCATCCTTATTAGGGTATCTGCTGTTATATAAGTTAGCTATATATTTGAGTAGTGTTAAATGTATGAAGGAATTGTTATCCCACATAGAAAGATTGAGAACTAGTTTACTTGTTTATATGTGTATATGCTAGCTTCAATGGGTCAAATTATTTGAGCTTGTTTTAGGATTGAGTTTTTGGATATATATATATTAGCACTTAGCACAAGAAATAAATACTAGATTAGTATAGATAAATTACATTAAAATATTTTTTTTAAATTTAATTTTATGGGTATTGATACCAGATTAATGAATAATTACATATTTTATCGAGAGCTGTGACTCTTGGATAAAACACATCTATTCAGTATTTATTTATACAGGTTTAAGGATGTTTTTTGTAATTCCAATTCATTCTCTTTCTTTGAGTTATTTTCTTTTTCCTTCTCTCTCAACATTCATGGAAAATATAATACAATCTTAATTATCCTGTATAATAGGGGAATATTGAGGATAAATTAACGATTTAATCATCCCTTCAACATTTGTATAGGGGCTAAGATTATCCTGAGGACAATGATTTGTGTTTTAGTTTCATCAATTTTATCTAACATCTACCACTCACTAAACCTTAATTCACCACCTTCTTATAGATGGTAATAGGTTGAGCAAAAGCACAACACAAAAAAACTTGACATGATATAATTATGAGCTGGATATGATACTTTGCATTACATATGACAAGATGGAGCAAGAAACTTCTCATTTTTTTATTTGGCATACAAAATCTAAATAGTTTAATAAAACTGACACCTTAATTATACCAACCATTTAAAAGTTGCAGCACGACATGACATGACACGACACGACACAATACAAACACAAACATGGTGCCAATAAGTCAAGCCATAGACTACTTCATTTACTCTGCAGCCGTAAGAATCCGCCAGCAACCACGACCGGGCCCGACCAGACCAACTGCTACCTTTAAACCGGTGTCGACTCTAACCAAGCACACCAACACCCCCACAATCTTCCCCTATTAGGCAGCAAAGGGTCTCTAATTCTCTCTCCTAAGACCATTGCAAATTGTACCCCGTTGACCAAATATCATATTTGTGTTGACTTTTGACTCTCCTCTTTCTCCTAAGCTCTCCAAACATCAATGGCAATCTCCAAACAATCACCCCATATTTGGTTAAAAAAATTAAACAAAAAACACTTTATTACATCAGCTATTATAATTGCATTCATCTTTCTCTCTTTTGCTTTCATCTTCAACTCTAAAAACACTTTGATCTTCAATTCAAATTCTAATTTTGTCCCTTTAACTCTCCTTCACAATGCCAAAGATAAAGGGGCATGTTAGTAAATCTTAATTTCGTTTAATACTTCATTTAATTTTTGCAATAGTTGTGTAAAACTGTTTGGATTTTAAAAATGCCTTTTTAATTTATTTATTTGATTGCAGTTTGCTTGGATGGTAGTTTGCCCGGTTACCATTTTCAGAAGGGGTTTGGATCAGGATCTAGCAGTTGGGTTCTTCATATTGAGGTTTGATGGTTTGTTAGTTTGTTTCAAATTTAATTTGTTATTTAGAAATTGTAAATTGGGGTTTTTAAAAGGAATTTTATGGTGTATTTCTTTATGAAGCAATGGTTCAATTTGATTGTTTTGGACTGTAAAATGTATCTTTAGACAATTTTTTTGAAATAGTGAATTGGGTTTTTTTTGTAATGCTTTTTTATGGTGTATTTCTGAATGATTTTAAGGTTGAATTTGGTTGAGTTGGACTGTAAAATGTCGAAAGATTTGATTTTTAGATACATATCAATGGTGTGGGTTTTTACCGCACAGCTATTAGACCTGCCTTTAGACAACCAATGCTTTACGGAACCGAATGTTGGGTTAAGTACTGCCACATGAGTGAGGCATAGATGCGTATGTTACACTGGATGTGTGAGCATACGAGCAAGGAAAAAATACGGAATGAGATAATTAGGAAAAAGCTGGAAGTATCTTCTATTGAAGATAAAATGAGGGAAAATTGGCTGAGATGGTTTGCTCATATAAGATGGTGACCGAGTAACGCTCCGGTAAAGAGGTGGAAGGGTGGCAACAAGAAGGAAAGAGGAGAGGTAGAGGAAGACCAAAACAAACTTGAATGAGGGTTGTTAGTGGATATATGAGGGTGTTGGGGCTTGAAGAACATTTAGTGCCAAATAGGGAAAATTGGAGGAAGAGGATTTCTGTTGATGACTTATGCGACTCCTCATATTGATTCATGTCTAGTCGACCCCAAATTAATTTGAGACTAAGGCTTTGTTGTTGTTGTTATCAATGTAGTGGGTTTTGTATTCTAGTTTTAGACTGATGTTTCTTGATATATTGTTCATGAAAGAAGATTTGACTTGATCACTCATTGAGTCAGTGGATGTTATTTTGTTCTGGTTATTCAAATTAACTTATACTTGTATAAGTTTTAGACTTTTAGGGCTTGTTCTTTCCACTTAAATTTGTTGAACTTATTTTACTTGATTTTTTTTATAAGGGAACTTATTTTACTTGATGGCTCTATCAATTTAAAGGGTATTTATTAACCCTAGTCTTTTAAAGTTGGTTTGAAATGAACTTAATAGGCTAGTATCTGTATATGAATTTTGGGCCCTTATTTTAACTTATAAATTCAAACGAAGGGGAGGGGGAAGATAGCGCTTCATTATCCCTCTAAATCTTTCAAATTTAGGGGGGATGTAGTTTATAAAGAGGGAAGGAGTATCATTTTGAGGTTAAGAGAACAAGGCATATGACTGTATGGGATTATTGCATTATCATTTGGCATTATCATTTGGCGGGTGAGCTCTTAAGGGCAGAGGTTATTGTTTGTTGATGTATTGAGAAAATGAAACGTATGTACGTTTAGTAATAGTGTTAAATCAGGAGGTAACTTGGCGTTTGATGTTTAAAAAGTTATAGTCTTTGATACTTTGTTCAATTAGAAGCTTAGAAGAAAAGGCAAGGGCAATTGGTCAAGGAAAAATATGTAGAGGGGATGGTAAGTGAGGGAGTAGATGGAGCTCCACTTTCCTTTAACCTTCTTATCCAAACAAGGAAACTTGTCCCCCATTTCTCTCCCTTTCTTTTCTTAACCTTTCCTTATTTCTAAACAATGCATTCAGATTATTGCTATTCCAGGTTCTTTGGCTTTAGGATGAGTGTTGCGTATAGGAACTTGTAAGATTAGTAGATTGCCTTGAGTAATGTAATGGAAAAATAGTGTGATAAACATAAACTTTGCTCTTTGAAATGATCCATTGAAGATAGGGGGTACTTTTTTACTTAGTTAAAGGCTTATGAATACCCATTATTGATAAATTCTCAAATTTAGGAATTTAGGAACAATAAATTCAAAGTAATGAATGGAAAAGGGAAGAAATAATGTAAATGGAGGAGATGAGAGGCATTACACCATAAAACATTCTACGTATCAATGTAATCTTTGATTGGAACTTGGATACTACAACAGTAGGCCATGAACTTTGCCTTGATATACTTGGTTGGATGATGTCCTTTTTTTAAAAGTGAGAGTTTTAGAGAGTAACATTACATGTGATTTACCTAGTTATTTACTAGAATATAGGGATCACTGAAGTTAGAGGAGTAATTACTCCTAAGAATCCTCATGTTTATTCTATTCCTTGCTCATACTTTGTAAATGAACTAGGAAGATGATGTTTCTTGCTTGGATGATGATGATTATCCAATCAATTATCTCCTTCTTTAGGTTTTATCCGTAGGGAAAAGAGTTCCGTTTGAAGCCCATTCACTAGAAGGAATAAGACTATTAGAAGCCTAATGTATTTCAAAGTAAATCTATCTTTTCCTAATACCGAAAGCAATGAAGACCAAACTTCATACAAGCAACTAATAACCTAATCACAACCAATAGCCTGGCCACGCAAGCCATTCAACAAAGCCATGCAGGCTTGCCCAAAAAAACACACACCCAAGAGCCTAGCATAAAGCCACAGTGAGCTAACTGAAAAACAACACATCTGCACTAGAACTGGAAGTAATAAGAAACAATTAGCATACCTACACTTCACAATCACAAGCTTGTCTTGTTGCACATTCTGTAACTTCTTGCTATTCCTTTATTTTCATAGGCAGTAGACAGTATTAGCCTAAGCCATTCTGTATCAAAGAGTAATCATCATAAATGAGAAATATTCTCACTTTCCTTCTCCCGCAGAGTCTAAAGAGTAATCATCAGAAGAAACTCCAGTTTTGTGTTGTTTATCATAGGTTGTCAGGTGGACAGCTTACCCAAATAAGTGCTCGTTCTGTATTGGGTTATTTTTCTTTCTCTATAGAGCTGAAAGCTGTGGTCATGCTTGGTATGCTACTATGCTCTTCAATGATTACACAAGATTCCTAATTATTATTTTAAACCTTTTCTTTTAGGGTGGAGGTTGGTGTGATTCCATTGAAGCATGTTCATTAAGGAAAACAACGGCTCTAGGCTCCTCAAACCACATGGAACAGCAAGTACAATTTTCTGGAATACTGAGTCATAACGCAGAACAGAATCCTGGTATCATGTTTTTTGGTTGCTTTCGTTTTTCTTATTTTTTGGAGCTGAATATTTTTAATCTTTTAAATTAGTAATTGTTAAGATCTTTAAGTGCTTATTTCATGTTTATGCAATGCATAGAGGGCTGAAATCCTAAGAGCTAGCTGTTGAATTGAATATATACTTACACAGTGATGGTTAATATTTTTTGTCATGGTCATTGCAAGATTTTCTAGACATCAAGTTACACTAAAGCTTTCTGGAAAATAAGAAAAGATATACTGACACTAGTCATTCGTTCATTCATATTCTGTAGTTCCATACTAGCCATAAATTTTGCTTTTGAATGATGAGTTTAACCAAAAATTTATGCTTTATTTTAATGCTGGTGGTGCAAGTGCTTCGTTAACGCCACCAAACCTATATGTTGAAAAACAGCTTCTATAAGCACTGCTTTTCTAACATGCATATACTTTGACGAACCTATAAGATCACTATCTACATGCTATTAGTTGAGAAAGCCTTTACTGATTTAGTCTACAAAAACCAATCTTAGTTCTCTATGTAAAACTATGTGTTTGAAAAAGTTAACGACAGCATGCCTGCATATTTTACTTAAAAGAAGTGATGTTTTGTTATTAGTCACAACTGCTATGAGATATTACTAGCTTATTTCCTATTGAATAACTGTGAATGCAACCATACATGTCCAATGTATTGTATTTGATGAATCATAAAATAATTTCTTTTTGAAGTATCATTTTTGGTTTATTGTTTGCTTTTTTATTGAATCATCCTAATGAGTACCCTTACCGTTATATTTGAGGATAACTTTGAGCTTTTAATGTATAGTCCATCATTTGCTTTTGCTGTAGTAACTGCTTCGGGTGAATTTTAGATTTCTTTAATTGGAACAAAGTCAAAATACGTTATTGTGATGGTTCATCTTTTGCGGGCCACCCTGAAAATGAGTTTCATGTAAGTCAGTATGATCTACTCAGGCTTCTGTGGTGATTGAACGTATTTTTCTATGAGAAAATGATGATTATTGATTTTGTATATCATTTTTTTTCTGAACGGAAACTCTGTAGAATGGAACACTGCTTTTCTTCAGAGGTCAGCTTATCTGGGATACATTAATAAATGAACTTCTAGCTATGGGGATGTCTACTGCTAGACAGGTACTTCATAGTTTAGGTGTTTAAAAATGGTCTTTTGAGGTTATAATTGTATGTGCTAGCCAACTGGTTATTTGCTAATATGACTTTTCTTTCTCAATGATTATTCGTTAGATGATTTTAAGTATTTTTTTTCTTCTTTTTTATTTTTTTTTTAATTTTTTTACATATATCATGTGCTAGATATATAAAAATGTATGGGTCCATAATGTCATTATTCATTATATAATGTGTTCTGGGAAACATATGGGATGAAAGTATAGAACTACCAAGTAGGTAAAAGAAAAGGGTGAAGAAAAAGCTATTCGAATCTTAGATTGGCAAGGCGCAAGGCGCACTGAGGTGCAAAGGGATCTTGGTGCCTAGGCTGCTAGGCACGAGGCTTGCATCTTTTGGATATAAGGTGCACTTTTTAAAAATGAATAAGGTAATGCAGAAAGGTAACAAAATAATATAAGAGAGCAAGAAAACAGCAAGCAAGGCTGGGGCTGAGTGGAAGAGGTGCAACAAAAAAAGAAAATATGGAAAAAAAAACCCAGAAAAATAAAAAATGGAAAGAGGAGGTGCAAAGCAACACCCAAAAGATGTAGAGGTGCCCCTTTCCAGAGCCACACATTTGAGCGCTCCTTTTCTGCACACCTTGGGCACACTTGCACCTTGCTTCATGTAGGTGCCACAGCTGTGCCAGGGTCCTCGCCTCCTGCCTTGGCACGTCTTGGATGCGCTGTTTAAATCAAAGCTTAGTAGTCAGTATGTCCCTTGAATTATTCAATTGCAATGATCCACCACAATTGTAATACCCTCTTTACTCAAGATACCTATTAGTCATTTTATGTCATTATTATTCGGAATACCTTTCTGTCACTTTTTGACCACCAAGCAGTACAAACCATAATCCTAGTGATATTCAGGTTGATAATGGATAAGTCCAATAGCTTCTTACTGTTGCTTCTGATAATCTCACAGGCTCTTCTTTCAGGATGCTCTGCTGGTGGGCTTGCCGCTATGATTCACTGTGACGACTTTCGTGCTAAGTTGCCGAAGTCTGTTGTTGTGAAGTGTCTTGCTGATGCAAGCTTCTTTCTTGACGAGTATGTTCTTTTAATAGCTTTAATTTTAAGATAACAGTTCTTTAGGTTCTGAAGTACCTTTTGGTGTAACCTCATAATCTTTGAGCTTTTTTAATTTTTGATGTTCATCATCTTATTCGAGTTGGAATTTTCCTTTTACTTCAAGGGCTAGATGTCAATTTTGGCAATTCATTTTCAGTAAAAGTCCAAAAACCCTTTTCCTTTCTACACAGTTTTCAAAAATTTGTTTGGTTTTAATCTATTTTAATACAAATAGGTCATAATTATCTCATCTTAGTTTAATACAGAGTAATTATATGCAAGAGAAGTTCAGTTGAATTAAAGAAGGTTAAAAAATTGTGTCCCTTTCCTTTAGAAACAAATTGGCATAATGTTATGCTTCAACAAAGGTTGTTACTACTTTCGGCATCTTGATCTTTCACTACTTGCTAGTGGCAGGACATTCCTTGATTATTTATGACTTTATGTAGCTGTTAGTTGTGTTCACTAATCAATTTGAATAGAATCTAAATCTGCTTGAATGTAACTGAAGAGTGTTAGTGCAATCTGCCTGAATGTAGTTAAGGAGTGTGGCACAAGGAGCAATTGAATCAGTGTAGTTAATGCAAATCAACATGAAGGAAATAAAATTATTATTGAGAATTATATTGTGGAGTGTAAGATTAGCACTGTTTTGCTAGAAATCATGAAATGTTTGCCCATCACCTGAAAGATGATTTTTTTTAGCTTCTGATAACACCTTTCAAAACTAATTGCCTCTTTACAGAAGCAAAATTAATCTTACACTTACTTTTTATCAAACTTATATAGAACATGAGTAGCTGTTAAGCATCTTTGTAAGCCTGTTCAATTGTTTGTCTCTAGGAAACATCTTCTGTTAGCTAAAGGCTAGAGCAAGTGCGTGCTTGACTTAGTTCTGTTAAGGTAATATATGTCTGGGGATCAAATTATGTTGTAATACGCTGTGGTCATAGTCACATGGAGCTTACAATTAGTTGCTTTTATGTCCAGCTTATTGGCCCCTAAAATTTGAGAATGCTCAATTAGTTATTTGTTTATCAGATTCGTTGGGTTTTTCATTTTATTTTAGTGACGTTTTAAGTATTATAATATAATTTATAATATAAGGTGTTAAGGCATTTCTAAGTAATTAGTTCAAAAATCTGCTTTGGCGGTAAAAACAATTAGAAGTTTGTTATTCATTCTGTTAAAGTAATCACATAGCAATATAGCATACATAGTTAGCTGCATCTTAAACTTTGTAATATTAGTATGAATGTTACAATGGAGTTGTAATTGCTCATTACATTACAATAATAATAATCCCTTGTTCTATCACTCTATATCTGTATCTCTTCTTGTTTCCTCTGTTTCTTCTTCTTCTTTCTGTTTCTGTGATTGATGTGTACAGTTGAGATCGGTTCCTGTATCATAATGTGTCAACAATATTTTGAACATTTTATGGACTCATCCAAAAATATTCATAAAACTTGCTGGGTTTCGTGCATAAAGAAACCCAGCTATATCAGATATAATTGATTTTTTCCCCCATATTTGAATACTTGATTTTTGAGCTTCATGCTTTGCCTTTTATTGTACAGGGAGGATATTAATGGAAGGCGAACTTTGCAGTTGTTCTATAAGAATGTGGTTAATCTTCATGTAAGACCTTGCTCACTTCATGTGTTCATGTGAAAAATAGTAGTTGACTTGTATATCACTTCTTCGATTATCTTACTGCATTTTCCTGAAGAGTCATAACGTTGCTAATTCTCAGTCAAAAAAACTATCTGCTTCTACAAATCTGTAAGGAAACTTTGTGGATAAGTACCTTGCAACAATTCATTCTCACCATCACTTCCAGGTCCATCACCTCCACCAATGTAACACTTCTTTCACCCCTTACTGTTAGGGCCAAGATGTTCTCACTAGTCATTAGTGCCAACACCGCCATGGTCCGTATCCCCCTAGTTATTATCGCCACTACTGCTGGTATCAAGGAGGGGGTGAACAACAGATAAATTAGCAAGCATTAATCTTGTAGTGATGAAGTGACTAATAACCCTTTAAGATACTTTTCGTAATTATGTTGGATGCTTCTAAGAACTCCAATGATTTTTTAAGAGTATAACAAATTAGGCAGGAAGAGATGCTTAAACTAAGTGGTGTTTTCCTCCCTCTGAAGTGTTGCTTTTATGGTTTGTTAACTTTGAAGTCTTGTATTTAATTTTTCTGTTAGATTATTCATACTGGTCTGTTACTCACGAACTTGTCTATTTAATATTCAAAGTTGAGATGCTAATCATTTTTGGGTTTTATGTTGTTTACGTTAGGGTGCATCCAAATCTTTGCCTAGAGACTGTGTTGCCAAAATGGATCCATCCTTGGTAATATTTTATTACTTGTTGCAGTTGGTTTAACCAATGCATGCTTTCACAAACTCAATTATGAGTTATTGACGTGTTGCATCAACTATAAATTTATTGCATAATATAATGTTTCAGTGTTTCTTCCCCGAACAAGTCGTGAGAAGCATAAAGACTCCATTATTTCTTGTCAACCCAGCATATGATTTCTGGCAGGTACACTTCTCGTACAATACTTGCAGTATTCAATATTTTCGATGATGACTTTAAGGGCATGTGCAGATACAACATGTCTTGGTACCAGCTGCATCAGATCTCCCTGGTGAATGGCAAGGATGCAGACTGAACATTCAAAATTGTAATTCCTATCAATTGAGCAAATTACAAGGTAGACATAAGTGCATAATACTTTTAACAAACTCAGGGCTATCGAACTCTTTGTTAATAGCTGATGACAGTTTGTTTTGTGTCTGAATTTTTGTTTTGAGCAGCGTCTTTCTAGTAGCACTCTGTCTATGTAAATAGAAGTGTCTATTCAACAATTTTGATGATTAGAATTTAGCTCTATATATGATTGTATGGTATTAAAATTTGTTTGAAGTATGCATGGGTTGACTTTTGTATTTGTTTTGGCAAGGCAAATGGCAAAATGAACAAAGTAGACCTGTTAGTATATGATATTTTAGTTGAACTCGTTGGCAAGGTGCTATGATCGCTCCATTCGTAGAAGGGTCTCCCCGCTAGAATCGTATGCTCTGTTGATCTTAACATGCTCTACATATGCACTGTATTTGTTTCACAAGTTGGATTATCTTCTGCCTACACTATATTGTATGATTTCTACACAATTTTCTAATTCAGTTGAATCCTACTGTCCATTTTAAGTATTACCAATCAATTGTCGACTTACTGAATTATCATCCTGAACTTGTTTGGAAGAGTATGATTGTTTTTGGAGTGAGTGAAGCCGAGAAGAAAAAGTTTCTAGAATGCTAGATACTTGTGGATTTATTTGATTTTTAGCTGTAAATTTTTGATCAATTGTGAATGCTGATATACTCTACTGTAAATTTGCATAGGTTTCAGGAGCTCATTGCTAGATGCGCTCAGTGAATTAAAGAAGAACAAGGAATGGGGAGTATTTATCAACTCTTGTTTTATACATTGCCAAACTTGGATGGAAACATGGCATGGGTCCAATTCCCCTAAACTCGACAATAAGGTAAGTTAAATTCCATCCCTTGAAATGGTTCAGGTTTAGCAATTGTATTTAGGTTGATTACAAATTGGTTCAAGATAATAAGTAAGGTTGGCTCTTGATACTTCTTGGTTTGAAAGTAGCAAATTAGTCCAATCAATTTCCAGTGAGATTCGGTTGGAAAATAATGATTGGGTGTAAATTGCATGAAAAATTAAGGGTCTACTTCGTTCCACTCAAAAGCTGGGGGCCTAATTTGCACAATGGAGAAATGTGTTTGGGACTAATTTGCTACTTTTTCGTGCTTGTTGATGTCAATCTTATTTCTTACTGAGCCATGACAATTGCTGCATCACATGCAATGTCACACACTCACGATCTACTCATTAATTTGTTGCCAGGTCTACTTTTTTAAATGTGAGTATGAGAAAGGCTTTATATTTTGTAAGATACAATAACATACATTATGCTTTTATGTGATTTTATGTGGCTGGTTCAATGTGAATGATTTTGAATACCTAGTTGTAATCGGACACGCCTTGTTTTAGACATTCACCGTGTCATCCGATGTTTATCTGTTTAAAATAATAGCTGCTCCCTTTATATCCGATTTTACCGGGCATCTATTATCAACAGATTAGTGTAATTTACAGATATTTGTATGTAACATTTCATTTTACTCTAGTCATGAGGCAATCCTTGTTGGCTCTTTTCCTCTTCTCCACTACTCGAACTTGTGAGCCATGAAACTGTCTTTCTCTCTCATGACTCATCAACAAAATTTACGTTCTGATATAGATTAAAAGACGCTGAAAAAAGTCACTGGTATGGATGTGCTAAAATGCACTTTATTCCTATTTCATTATGTTCATTCATCTTTCCTTCTATGCATAATTTATTTTATTTATTCTTTATTTGGTCGATATTTCTCCTGTTCTATCCTCAGTTACCTCATTTATTGGATCATCTGTTTTCACACTGTCACAACAACTTCCCTTTTCTATTTGTAAAATATGGTCTTCATCTTCCCTTCTCTTGCCTTTTGTTGTGATCTTAACATGAAAGAATCAGTGGGAGATGTTCTTGTTTTAGCTGTTTTGTATCAAAACCAAACTGACCTTTTTTTTTTTTTTTTTTTTTTTTTTAAAATCCTGTCTCCTTTTCAGACAATTGCAGAAACTGTGGGTGATTGGTACTTTGACAAGGAACATGCAAAGCGAGTTGATTGCCCATATCCGTGCAATCCTTCGTGTTTGAATTTGGATCTCACATGAGCTTGGCATAGAATTAGAACTACCTATCTTGGATGTGGGTTGGCAGGCAATTGTATTTCCATGATATACTTGGGTACTCAACAGAGATCACATGGTACCAAACTACCAACTAGCAAATGTTTGTTCGCTTTCGTCTTTCGTTTCTAGCTAGGAAGTTAATTGTTCAGATTGTTTGGCTGATCTAGGAAATTTTAGTTGTATAAATAAATTGCTTTTTAGTAATCAAATTGATAACTACACTGAAGTTTAAAAGAGAAGCCACTTGAGGAACAATTTTCTATGTCATCAAAACAACAATATACTAAAGACAAATAATTTTTTTTTGGATTTTTCTAAGTTATATCCTTGAGGTATTTAGTTTCCTAAGGTGTGTCCTAAAGTTTTCTTTTTTCCCAGCTATACCTCTATACTAACCATTTTTAACCAGCATCACCCTTTATGTCAATTATTACTAATGTTGGATGTTGTTTATTACTTTTTTTTTTTTGGTTTTATTAAATGGGTTTAATAATAATAGAAAGGGGTTTTGGCATTTAACCTTCAATCCATCCCCAATTCTCCATTCCCTTCTTTGGTGATCCCCCTTCTTCCCCCTCATTTCCTCCATTTTCAATTTGCATGCCCTAACCTTGATCATCAATCCATGGCCAAGATCATCCAATCATGGGAGCAAGTGTGCGCACTCTCTTGCTCTTTTCCAGTTTCATCAATTCTTTCTTATACCCATTGATGTGAATATGAGACTGCCATCCACATCGGGTTTTTGTTGGCTTTACCTATAGGTTTTTTTCCACTGCATTTGCTTGGGGGGGTTCTCATTTTAGGGTTTAAATTGCTTTTAAGTGTTTTTATTTTTCAATGTTTTTAGTTATAATTGGTCTACAATAATGGAGGATCACGTTTTTCAAAGTTTCTTGATTAAAAGATACAATTTATGACGTTTCTTGGAGCTTTTAAAGATAGAATCTCAGTTTCGCAGTCGTGCAGTTTGTCTGTCTTTGCATATTTTTCATTGACATTTGGCTTTGAATTAGAAGGTTTGTGAATATGCGTTGGAAAGTTTATTGAATCTACTTTCAAGGAAAAATATTTCAAAAATTTAGAAAAATACTGAAGATAATATTTTATCCAGTTTTTCTTCAGTTGTCAAATTGGAAATCGAATTATAAGTTATATTTTTTTTACCTCGAGTCCAAGTATAGATAAGATTTGTTTTAGGATATTGTTTAGCATGAAATTTAGGGAATTATTTTCTGAATTTTATCCTAGTTTTAGGTGAGTTTTTATTGGCTTAGAATTGGAGGATTGTTCCATTCATAGTCCTATAAATACTCATAGTCCTCATTGTTTTAGGGGTGTGTTGTGTTTTTGAGAAAAAAACCTTGTGAACGAAACTTTGTTAAAGTTGCATGTTATGCGTGAATCTTGACCGAGACTCAAGTTTCAAAGTCTTTCAATTGTGATTGGAAGTCATATCCTTTGTTATTAATTAAATCCATTCATATTATACTACACTATCACCATCAATCATCACAAAATTGTCACCATCTTTGTAGTTTTCGAACAAGTTGAGCCCTTTGCTTATTTTCATTGGTTGGATTGTTGAAAACCTCCCAAAATTCACATCAAATTGTATTCCCCTCTTAAGAAAACACTTGTTTCAAGTGTAAAGCGATTGAGTCTCATTTAGATGAATTCTTCTCTATTATTATGGATTTGCAAAACATTGATGTTGATATCGATGATAACGATATGACTATTAGGTTATCTTGTTCTTTACCGCCTTCCTATAAGCACTTTCGAGATACTTTATTGTAAGGTAGAGATGATTTGAGTTTGGAGGATGTTAAGGATGCCTTAACTTAGAGCGATTTGATTGACAATAAATTGGTCAATCATTCTAATAATCGTACTCATATTAAGCTTTGGTTGCAAATGGTGTTAAGAATTTTGGTAAAGAAAAAGTTTGTAACTATAGTCATGTGAAGGGTCATATCAAAGTAGCACTACAAAAAACTAGCTCAATTCCGACGGAAAAAATCTGTCGGAAAATGAGTTTGCGACGGAATTTCATCACAAACTTGCTGTCGCAAATTTGAGAATTTCCGACAGAATTTTCTGAAAAAAGTCAACATAATTTTCCGACGGACTACAATCCGTCAGAAATTTCCGTCGGAAAATCTCTACACAAAATAAAAAAAATGGCAGTGAGGCAGCACAGGGCCACCCCACCACCATTGACCAGACGCATGTACAGCCTCCCAACCACCCATGAACCCTACACCCAAAACCACTACCCAACACCAACCCAGACCACCCCTCCATAACGTAGATCCACCACCAGACGCACATACACTGAAGACCCACCACCTCGGAACCCCATTACGAACCACAAAAATATAGATTAATTAAGTTAAACAGCCACCTCCACCTCCACACCCACCACCTCTGAACCCGAACTCAAACCGACACCCACCACAGCCCCACAACCCACCTCACTAGAGCCCACATCCGCACAACCCCACAACCCACCTCGCCACAGCCCACTATCAACCCACGAAAACCCCCTAAACCACCAAACATTCAATCCACAAAACCACCAAAATTTCGAACCAAAAACCAAACAAAAATTTCGAACCAAAACCATCAAAAACTATACAAAAATTTTGAACCAAAAAACTCCAAAAACTCGAACCAAAAACCCCCAAAATTTCCACAAAATTTTTCAAAAAACATCCCAATATTCAAACCAAAAACCCCCAGACTAGGTTGTACAAAAACAAATACCGATACGGGTACTGACACAAAACGGGTACGAGAAAACGCCGTTGAAAAAACTAAGGATACGGGTACGTGAAAGAAAACAATAAGAAAATAAATAAATTTTGACATAATTTCAATAGAACATAGAGGCAAATATCAAATTTGATGATAATAATACGGTTATGAAACATAACGATTATTTAAAACCTACAAACCATAAACAATTAAAGCGGGAAAAATTACTCAAAAGCTATGTGGCACTTTAGTGAGACTAATCATTTATGTCAAAGTGGGTACGTGTGTCCAACGTGTGTCGGTGTCGGACACGAAAACGGCAGGTTGGAGGTGTGTCCGTGCAACCTAGCCCTCATAAACTCGAATAAAAAACCCAAGTTTTGGAAATCTTAAGTTTTGGGGCTGCGGTTTCTACGATATTTTTATGATATGTGCCTCACACTTGAGATCTCTTGGTGATATGGAAAACCGTGAGAATATTGTTATGGAGTCTATGATAGATTGCTTTAGAATTTTTCGTTTCTAGTAGGAATCTTGGTTATGCATTAGAATTTTGTTCTAGTTATGCTATTTCTTATCTCATTTAGGTACTTTATGGTTTGATAAGTACAATTGCAATTTAGAAATTATTGTTGTAATTTTTATTTTCTAGAATTGCTTAAGTGTTTTGGTTTGGTTTTGAGATATAGAAGTGTTCAAAGAGAGTCTGGTCAATTATGATAAGCATGCTTGGTGTAGCGACATTATACTCTCAATTTAAGCCATGTGATGGTTTTATCTAGGGGTGAGCATCGGAACAGGGTACCCGGTATCGGACCCAGTCCTGGTTTGGACCCGGCGGGTAAAGACCCTGACCCGGTTGAATTGGGTCCGGTACCGGGTCCCAAAATGACTACCCGGTTAGTACCGGGACTAGTACCAGATATTTTTGGACCCAATACTAGACCCGATTTCAAGCGGTATTTTACTTATTTTATTTGCCTAATTTTAATATTTTCCGATATTATACATATAAGTGATATAACCCAAATTTATAATATTGTATTTGATGTTAGATCTTTTAGTTTTTTTCAAAAGAAATATAATATTAAAGTATTAAACTATGTTTAAAATATCTTACCCAAAAAAAAAATTATGCAAAAAAAACAACTTCTCTAAAAAAAAAAACAAAAAAAAAAAAACTGGGTACCCGGTACCGCCCGAGACCAGTACCGAGTCCGGGTAATCCAATATCGGGTACAACTGGGACCGGGTCCAGATCTGGGTACCCGGCCTGTACCGGGTCCAGGTAAAATGGCCGGGTACCCGGTTGTGCTCACCCCTAGTTTTACCTACGAAATTTTGTGTTCGGGGACACATCGGCTCACAAGTTATGGAAGATGTCTGTTTGTTTATCGCTTAAAGCTAGTAGGCTTATGAAATTTTGTTTAAGGTGGGGATTTTACATTCTTTTCTTATGAGCATTACTTTTTGGATTTGGTTCAAGGTGGTGTTACCTTGTTTGGCCGCTGATTTAAAGTCAAGGTAGAGATTTGTTATTTTGTGATTTAAAGTCTTCACTGATTATTTGTTTTATGGAATATTTCCTAAATCCATAGGTTTTGTATGACGGCTAGTTGAGTTATACTTGGGGAATACTCTAGGGTTTACTTGGGTTCCCTTGTGTTATAAAATGACCCTTTTGTTGATCAATTAGATCATACCTTTAAGCTAATAGTAATTAGGACTCCTTGTATTTTCTCTTGTTTTTTTTTTTCTCCATCACAACCTTTTCAAAATCTTTGAGGGTGGTCTTTCCTTTCTCAAGACCGTTCACCTTGATGGTGAGACTTTTCAAACATTTTGGCAAAGTTGGCTTCCATTTGTTCTAATTGAACTTAAACATCTTTGCCCAACATTTTTGAAGGAGTGTTTTGAACCTTGTCATCGAAATGGTTTTCAGATGAACACGCTTCTTTGAGAAGACTCAAGCATGACCCAAGCTATAAGATTTGCTTTATTCAATTGTTGGCCCTATCCAAGTTAGGTTGACGACTCTATCCTGCATGATACTTAATTAGGATTTTATTTTGAAAATGACTCATAGTTTAATTCCTTGAACTAGACTCGATACATAACCTAGCATGGTCGCTCCTTGCCTTAAATGGATGTATGAATGGAAGGTATCTTATCGTCTTTTAATTTTAGTTGTTTTTTTTTTACAAGTCGTTGCTTACATCATCGAGGGACACATGTCAACTTAACAATAAAAATTTTCCCTCCAGAATGATGTACTATGCGACATCATTTTTTTTTTTTAAATTGTGTACTAATTAATAATTGCAGGAATTTGATATAATATTTTTTTATTTTCTTTATAACGAAGGTTAAAACATTGTACTATTTCTATTATCTCTTT
Source organism: Suaeda aralocaspica (assembly GCA_016808085.1). Taxonomy (NCBI): domain Eukaryota; kingdom Viridiplantae; phylum Streptophyta; class Magnoliopsida; order Caryophyllales; family Amaranthaceae; genus Suaeda; species Suaeda aralocaspica. The sequence goes on from PYUH01000351.1 coordinate 276,882, forward strand.
TACTTTTTTTCATATGAAATTATTCTCTTTAACATTTCAATGCCAATTCAACCTTGCTCATATTATTATATGAAAAAATATAAATTTTCAATGCTTAAAATTATTAATGCGAATCTTATTTTTTATTTTGTATTTTGTTATTACTATTTTTAAAATCACGTATCATACGAGTTCTAAACTAGCTAGTTATTTAATTATATGAGTCGCAACTTTGAATTAATACAATAATTAGAAAGGTTAAGGTTCTATGACTTCTATCCACCTTGGAGAGTTGGAGATTTAAGTCCTTGTTATGTTTTTTTTAATTACTTTTTTTTTTTTTTGTAACAGGAGTTTTTAAGTTAAAAAGTGGTAATCATTTTGAAGTTTTGGCCCGATATTAGTGTGTATATATTCGAGCATAACATACACATCAATGTTATAAACATGTTCGTATTGATGGGTTATTTTTTAGTTTGTTTTCACAACAACTTTGGGATCGTGACTTGTGATATGTAACTTTATTTTAATACCATAGAGTAAATATTATATTTATATATTTGATGTTAAGGGGGTGAAATTTAAACTCGTGACCTGTTGTATATAAGATTATAAGCTCTTGACTTAACCACTAGGTCAAAATATATGAAAATAATTACTTTGTATGATAGATGAAATGTAAATTTACTATTTTAGTTACATTGTTTCTATTTTGCATGTATATCAATAATCAAAGCACAAACTTGACCGGCCTAGATTATTTTACACATACAAATGAAAATCCTTGACCTTAAGTATCTAATTAACTTCATAAATAATTGAAAACGGTCAAACAACAATTTGTGAGTAGTATGGACGTGTGGTGCAACTAAATAGAACAGAGGAAATACATGGTTATAGTTTTCTTTTAACAATTTATAAAATCCTAGGGTCAACTATCTAAAAAATGTTCATTCATGGTTTAAGAGAATATTATGGGAATTTAACCAATAGTTTCTTTTTGAAACAGAATAATAACTAATACTAAATTATTAGTATAGCTATGTACATGGGAAGCAACATTTCAAACAAATAAAAACAATATATATAAACATTTATATGATATAAATAAAATTTCTGAATTGTATCATATTATTTGGGTGAAATTGTTCCAAAAATACGGTACTAGTTGCCCAAACACCCTTCTTTTCTTGGTAAGATCGATTACTTTTAATTTGCTATTCTTGATTTTACATTATGTATTTATTATGATTTATGCTATTAGATCTTAGAGAAAAAAGAAATTCATTGAATTGTTTCGAAATTTATGAAGGTAAGTTCTTAAGTATGGCAATTAATCCATTATGTAAGACATTTTAGATTAAGACAATTTATCTTAGTTAATATAAAATGATCAAATGTTATGTAATGATCAATTTCCTATTGTACGAAATTGATTGCTTTCAATTTCAGAATAGTCATTATTTGATTGATATTTATTTTATTTTTTTATTTTTAATTTTTTGTTGAAATGCAGGTTGAACAATTATATAATTGAAGTTAATGCGTTACAATATATTATGGGGAGACATACACACAAACAAAGTAATAGTGTTGATGTTGTCAATGAAAAGGCAAAATTGAGCTCCAAATGGGTACGTAAATTTCATGTCCTTGATTACCATCGCTGGCATTATGTCAAGAAAGTTCTAGCACATAAAAAGCCCCGTGAAAGAAGAGATGTCACAGGTAAATTTTCTAACAATCTTTCTTACTTATAAGGTTTTTGTTCATATTGATCGATACATGTTACATGACTCCGATTTAATCATGTCTGACACTCAATTTTTGGACACTTCATAGATGACCGTAGGATATATAGGCTGTCTTTCAAAGTTACATAAAAAAAAATGTAATGGATGAAAAATAACATGATTAGAATTTTGGGTATGTGATGTCATGGTAAGATCATTGTCTTGAAAACAAGATTTGGTCCGTCCAAGATATAAAATGTTATGGTCAATTTGTTCCCTAATGTTAACATCACTCTCACACATTCATGTGCTTAAGAGTAAGGGATTAAAGTCACACTACTTCGCTCGAGTTTGGAAAATATGATTAACTCACAAATATTATTGTGTACCTCTCTTTTCTTTTCCTTCTCTACTTCTCACACTACCAAAATTCAATCTATAGGATGTCATTGTTCTCATAGTCTTCTATACCAAAACCATTACAAGTATTGTAATTAACAATAAAGTTGGTATTGAAGACCACCATAATAGGATCATTCGAGGCTCATAAAAAGGGGAGTTACATGATGGAATAAACTTAGGCATTACAAAAGAATCCAAGAATATAGAATCCTAGAGAAAACCCATTAAGTAAATTACCAAAGGCTTTTAAAGTCATTATTCCAACAATCTGCCACAAAAGGCTTTAAAAGGAAAATAGGATGAGTTGAGGAAGTAATCAAAGTAAGAGATAAGACACTTAACGTTAATGATATATATGAATATTTAATTTATATCAAACGTTTAGTGAAATGAGACAACAATTTACAAGCTTTAGGAATGAACAAATTTGGAACTCCCAAGACTCTTGATCTATAGAGTGAACGGATCTGGAACTTTAGATTTAAGTTGAGACCCCCACAACACATGTCTTACCTCTTAGTACTGTGTGAACTCCGCGATAGAAAATAGTGCTTTTAATATATATGTTCATACGCCCAACCTTGGGTTCTCATGAGTGCTCTAGAGAAATTACTTAACTTTATCATATAAGGTGGTCAAACCTTCACACTCATGTAGGTGAATTTTTTAGTATGTCCCAAAATACTAAAATTCAATGTATCATTGGGTTAAGTAAGTTTCACATAACTTATCAAATGTTTCTCAATAACACCCCCACACTGTTGAAGATTCATTACGAGCAGTTTGCTCAACCTCATAAATCAAACGATGAATCCATCAAGTCCTTCTCATAGAACCACCCATATCCTAGGCTATGGAATCATTAAGAGCTAGAAACTCAACCTCCACATAAATATTATTCGGTGGATTATTCTAGTGCTTCTCAAATGACACTTACCTCATGTGTTAATTCATTAATAGTTTTATTAAAAACTCAATCTCACACATGTGCTTTGTGAACATATCACAATGATATATAATGGTGTTTAATTGATACTACTACGTACATGCTTATATAAAAATATGTAGGCTTAGTTAAGCCCCGTAAATCATTCTTGACATCTCAAGTTTCTCACCATAGAATGTATTACTATATTACATAATCTATTTCCTCTTTGAAGTCTGCAAAAGAACAAAAAAATTCAAAGTGCATATCATCAACAATATATTTCTCTCACAATAACACATTTTTATTTTTATTTTTGGTTAAGACATTATATTCTCTAGCTTACAAACATCGATACGAATAAAAAATTCAAAGTGCATATCATCAACAATATATTTCTCTCACAATAACACATTTTTATTTTTATTTTTGGTTAAGACATTATATTCTCTAGCTTACAAACATCGATACGAATAAAAAATTCAAAGTGCATATCATCAACAATATATTTCTCTCACAATAACACATTTTTATTTTTATTTTTGGTTAAGACATTATATTCTCTAGCTTACAAACATCGATACGAATAAAAAATTCAAAGTGCATATCATCAACAATATATTTCTCTCACAATAACACATTTTTATTTTTATTTTTGGTTAAGACATTATATTCTCTAGCTTACAAACATCGATACGAATAAAAAATTCAAAGTGCATATCATCAACAATATATTTCTCTCACAATAACACATTTTTATTTTTATTTTTGGTTAAGACATTATATTCTCTAGCTTATAAACATCGATACAAAGAGAGACTCATATATTAAGTTTCAAGTAACCAATCCATAGAAGCATATTCAAGAGAAGTTTCCAATTTAATTTCTAAAAATAGAAAATCTATGTCTTCCACCAAATGTCTTCATCTCCCCACCAGTTGCAATATAATATTTCCACAAACAAATTTTATTATTATTTACAACTATTAAGAAGACAACAAATTATTGGTCCTATGAGCCAATTTAATATTTCAATTGAAATTATTAATTCCATTTTGTACTCCAACTAACCATTTTATTTTAATTAAATATAGAATAATATAACACCATTAAAAAAATTTAATGTTCATTTAACTCATGAGAAAATTAAACTCATTAATTTACTTTGCAATCTCCATAAAAAAAAATGATGATCATACTCTTTAATTAATGATATAACAAGCAAAGGAGTTACAAGTTAAATTCATAAAAATATAGCCGTTATGAATAATAAATGACATAACAACAAATTTATGCAATAAAGGAAGGAATTCATGATTTATAACATGAGCTAGTGAGTCATACAAGGTAACCAAGTTGACTGAACTTGGTTTTATCTCAATTTTATTCTCCTACACTTTCTTTGCCACATAATAATACCAATGCAATCATTTAATGTCTCATTTTCCTTTTTACAAGCATTCATCATTTCAAAAGGAACTCACACATGCTAGACATCTCCACATAAGCTAAGTCTAAAACTAAACGTCATAGCAATTATATGTTAGTCCTATTTTAGAGCTACACCGTATGTATAGATACTTCGTATGCGTTTTCCAAAATTGACATAGACATCCCCTTTCTTTCACCATAAAAATCCATACACTCATTAGTCATTATGTTATAGAAGTTACTTAAGCACGTAAACAGGAAATAACATAATCATGCACATGCATTACACCTCAATTAAACACATCATAAAAATAAAGTACTAATTACATTCACTGCAATATTTTTCACGTAAACTAATGTAAAAATATCATAACAAGTTTTCCTTCCTTCGTTATAAGTGCACGAGTTTTATATAATTAATCACACACTAGAAGCTAATGGGATTTCTTTAACCAAATCTCATCAAAAGCACGCATATGTGATAGGATTCAAAACATATACCTCAACATGAGATAAAATTAATAAGTTCCTAACTTCGTATCACAACAAATTAAATAATTAATGGTTCACTTTGTAATATTTAAGGTGGACAAACCATCATGCATTACGAAAACATTGAGATGAAAACTCTTATTAATCATATACCCAAAAAAAAAATATATGATAAAATTAAGTGAGTGAGAAAATACTACCTTCCAAATGTTTGCAATCAATATAATGTACTCCTTTCACTATTTAACTCCATGGATTTCCATCACTTGCTTTATGATATAGCATCTTCACAATGATCATAACCTTCTACATTCGTCGTTTTCAAATTGTAGAAAATATAGGGTGTTCTTCAAAGCGACATACAAATTTGTGATGAATTGAAGGAAAAGAAAAGGATGATTAGAATTTTGGACATGTGATGCCATGGTAAGACCAATGTCCTGAAAACGAGATTTGGTCCGTCCGAGGTATAAAACGTTATGGTCAATTCGTTCCCCAAGGTTAACATCACTCTCACACAACTATGTACTTGAAAGTGAGGGGTTGGAGTCACACTACTTCGCTCAAGTTTGGAAAATATGATTAACTCACAAATATTATTGTGTACCTCTCTTTCCTTTTACTTTTCTACTTCTCATGTTCACAACCAAAATCTAATTTATAGGATGTCATTGGTCTTGTACTACACAATACCAAAGACCGTTACAACTATTGTAATTAACAATAAAGTTGGTACTGAAATTATCATAATAGGACTATTAGAGACTCATAAATAGGGGAATTACATGATGGTATAAACTTAGGCATTACAACTCATAAGAATCCAAGAAAATGGAATTATAGAGAAAACCATCAAGTATTAACTAACAAAGGCTTTTAAAGCCATTGTTCCAACAATGACCATGTTCAGACACGTACTTGTATTATTTGATACTTTAACAAAGTCCAATTAAGTAACATAGGATGTCTTGAGAAACCCTAATCAACTACTATATATTAAAACGCAAGGTTGATCATTGCAATCCGACATGTGGCGTCTCAGTATTATAATTCAATGAATCATGGATGTCGGCCAAAAAATGTGATAAGACTTGAACATGTGACCTCTCACTTATCATAGACAAGTTTTACTAACTGCATTACTATTGTTCTTTTTTCACACAAGAAACTATAATACTCCGTATCATGGATTGCAAAATAAAATAAAAGTTCAATGATAATATGAATGGTCAAATAGCTTTAAACAATAATTTTTATAATATGTATGTTAGATAGAAATAATGTATAATGAATAACAATGAAAAATTGCTTCTGTGATTATCTTTTAACATACTATGTATCATTTTATATTCATGATTGGTCTTTCCCCAATCCCTTAAACTTCTTAAGAAATCATGTATAAATTCATGTTTAAAAATACATATAATCATTCAAAATTTTAATGACATATCCAACTCACATTCATCGTTAATTATAACATATGAAACATTGCTTGAGTAGTTGTACAAAAACATTAACAAATGATTATATTTGAAGATAATTAATCCTCAATATTTTGCTAAAAAATTTTTTATTACTAATGTAAAAGGCTTTCCATATATACTCTCAATTCATGTGCATAATAATTTAAATTTACCTTAATATATCTTTTTTGTTCACGTACTTAACATTTCAATATCTTTTGGAATTTAACTTTACAAAATTCAAGATTTTATTTTTGGAGTAGTTAAAACTTATAAAATTTATTTAGTAATAAGGTTTAAACAATTTTTTTTATCAAATGATACATGACAACGCACAGGAACAAAGCTAATTTAGTTTTTTTTCTTAGCACTATTGTTAGGAAAGGGTATGTGAATAGCATCCAGAAGGTCTTATGGTACAACATACACAACCAAATAAGTAAATAAAGAATGGAGGAAGTATTAATTCAAGGATGGTGAAACTTTCCTGAGAAAAATTTAGTCAAAAGCTCATGATTTTGTTTTGCAATCTATTCAATGTGGTATCATATGTTTTACAGTAGTTTATGAAGTGCAAAATATATGACTCTTGATTGATAAGCCTAACAAATTTTGTGGAAAATAGCTTGGCAAATTAAATACTGATAATCCATTGTCATCTAGTAGGGCTGTATAACAAGGATTTTTGTTTGATTGAATTGCTGAATTTGCTGTTAACATATGCAGAAAATGACTCGAAAGTCGTTGATTGTAACAATGATCAATGCTCTAAAAAAGAAATCACTGAGAATTCACAAGTAAGAGCAAACAACAATCTAAATTATCATTGTTTTTTCTGTATAACAATTGATTTTTATTCAACTGTACTAATCAAAATAATTTTCAGTCTAAAGCACCAAAGACAGAAGCTTCAAGTCTTACAAATAAAAGTACACCTACATCTTCAAGTCCACAATCTAAGAACTCTGCTTTAGTGTCTTTTAGCCCAACTAAAGGCTCTCGAGCAGCAAAGATAAAGAAAATGATTGCAAAAGAGGTTGCAAAAAGGAGAGGCCGCCATAGAAGAAGTTCGACATGTCCACCTGACTCTGAGTTGGGGAGAGCTAGCCTTGCTGATCAACACTCAAAAACTGCGGATGATGGGATTTTAGAAGATAGTGAAAACTGGGAATATCCTGGACAGGTTGTTGATGAAGGTGATATGACATGTGGTCTTTGTTACTCTAGTAATATTGCATGTCAGTTAAATCGCACTGAAAAAGTTTGGAAGGATGCAGAGGACAGTCGAGTAGATCAGATGAAATTTCTGGTTCAAGATGTGCCGAACATGTCACTAGATCGATTACCATTTAAGGGGAGGATAGATAGAAGCGCGTCATTACATCATTCAAGGGATTTCCTTGACTCTATGGATGTACTCACCATGGATGTATTAAGCACGGACACAGAGTTCTTGGGAGTTTCAGATGAACATGAATCAATTCAAGAATCAAGATCAAGTAACATAATTACCTTGACAAAATTAGGGACATTTCCTAATACTGATCCTTCATGTTACAAAGAAACATTTTTCCCTAGATTAGTCAAGCTAACTCGGCATAATTCATATGCCAATGAAAATAATTTCAAACCATCAAGGGTTGAAAATCCGAGCAATCCTCATGGTGATCAAATTGTAGGGAGAAGATTTAAGGATCTTAGACAGAAAATAAAGCATTTGATAAAAGAAAATAGAAAAGAACGACAAAGAATTGCTATGGATGCAGTTCTTCACAAAGTTCCTTTCGGGCATAAATTTTCTGAAGAGAAAGCAAAAGAAAGTTCGTGTGTTGGTATAACTGGGACTGATTCTTCTGTTTCTCCCTACAACAATAAGATTCACAGAAGGAGGTCACCATCACTTGATGAGTCTTTGGATAAGTACTGCGAATTGTTCAAGACAACGAGTTTCAGCAGTAGAGAACCTAAACCAAGTACTTCTCAAAGCTTAAGATTAAGAGTAGTGGATGAAAATTCTAGGATTCAGCAAAAGGGCATTGCAAGGATATTTTCATCTCCGAATCTTGATTTGTCTTCTCTCAACCAGTCTGCGGATTATGATGGATATATTACTATCAACACACCAAATAGAAATATAATGAGTTTTAGTGAAAGAAAAGTGGAAGATGCTTCAAATAATGACATGGAAAGTCGAGTGCAGTTTGATGTAAACAATGAAATAAGAATATATTCAAAAGAATATGTGGATATCAGCAATACAGAAGCCATTTCATCTGTTGAAAGTGATGACAAAAATGCCATAGTATACCCAGGAGACTCTAAAATAACTTCACCAGAGGATTTTGATGATAACAGTGATGATGCTATGTCTACTCAATCTATGGATACAGTTTTTGGATTTCATGCTCAAATGGACTCATATGAACATGAAGGAGCATTATTGCAAGGTATGACTATATAAATGATATGGATATGCTTAATTTCATAATTAACATTTTAGACAGTTTGATAATAAAGAGGGCTATAACTTGTGTATGCCGTATTTAAAACAGATGATGAAGCAGCAGAATCAGAAGATAGGTCACCAAGTTTTCCTGTGTTTGATGAAGATGCCGAAAATAGCATGATTCAATCCATATCTCCAAAACATCACCATATACAAGTGAGCAGTAATGAAATAGCAGAATTCAACTATGTAAGAGATATCTTGCAACTCTCAGGTTATTCAAGAAACCAACTTCTAGGGACATGGTACTCGTCTGAGCAACCAATCGATCCTTCAGTGTTTATTGAACTCGAGAGTTTTTCAATTCTCGAGCCACAATCATCCTACAAAGAAGCAAATCATGTGAATAACCTTCTATTGTTTGATGTGATAAATGAAGTACTATTAGCCATATACGATAGATCAGTATCATACTGGGCTACACCTTTGTGCTCATGCTCGCGAACCCTTCAAATGCCTAAGGGATACCGTGTTCTAGAGGAGGTCTGGGACTGTATAAGCTGGTACATTGGGTGTTCAAGGCCTGAGCTTGACCCCTCCTTAGACTATATTACAACCCGCGATCTTGGTAAGTATGATGGATGGATGAATCTTCAGTTTGATGCTGAATGTATTGGACTAGAGCTTGAGGACTCGCTCTTTGATGATCTTTTGACTGAAATTATAGCTTGATCTTTTTATTTTACTAGTAGTTTACTAAATTCATTTTTTTTTTTGTAAAAATGTAAAGGAGATTGATTAACTTTATCTTTGATCACGTATTTGTAAAAATTACTAAAGTATATAAAAATATGAAATGCTCAAACTACATCTTGATACGAGTCTTATGGTCTTACTTATTGTCGCATCACTGTGATTTCTCTTTATAAATAGCAGTGTCATAACATATAGTACCACAATCCCAAATAAGAACTTTAAATGGAGATCACATATAGACATATAGTTATAACTTATGAGATATTAAAGGCCAAAGTAATGTATTGGCTAGCTTGAAAGACTCATTATAACATCAATATGGTAAATACTCATGGGCCTCTCTTTAATCCAAGGGTAAGTTTTCAACAAATTTTAAGGGACCCTGAAATTCTTGAAATTCGTGAATAATATATTTAGTTTTTCGACTCCTAGACGACCATTTTAGGCCTCGTCTCTTTTTCACCTACTGTTTCTACTAGGTACTGAGGGTAGTCTTAGGAGGCTCCATATAAAACCGTGAATGATAGAATCTATTTTCATCGTTCAGAGGGTTTTTTGGGCCACATCTTCTTTTCGTCTGATCTTTCAACCACGCTCTATGCTAGGTTTTACCCTATCCTTATGAAAAAATTTTGAACTATGATCAATTCGACCTTTCTTCCCATCTTGAGACCGTCTTATGATCGGATCTATCCCCTAGTAAATGTCTTGGGAGACCTATTTAAGGGTTTCCTCCTTTTTCTGCTCCCGAACGACCTTTCAAGCCCTATCTCTTTATTCGGCCAATTTAATACTTAGGGTAACCCTGGGAGGTTCAACCTTATGCACTGTTAGCCTCTAAATACTTGGTTTGTCCCTTTCTCTCCCTCTCGGGCTGTCATATGATCGAACCAACCCCTAGTAAATATCCTTGGGACGCTATTTGACCAAAGGTACCCTGTAAAATTTTTGGCAATTTTTTTAGGCCCTGAAATCTTAAAAATCTGTATTATGCTCTTCGTTTTCGGCCACAGATTATAGTTTTGGGTTTGTCTCTTTTTTTGCTTGATCTTTCTAACAAGTACTTAAGGTAACCCCATGAAGCTTAGTTTGTTCCCTTTACGGAAATATGATGTTTTCTGCATGAAAAAAGATGTCTTTATGGCGTAAATGTAGCATATGACTCAAAATTTATTTATGTCTTTAACGACTCTTGGCCCGCCCGGCTACATCTTTGATTTCAAGTATTTTTTAATTTCATCCTCTACAAAAAATAATAATAATAATAATAATAATAATAATAATAAAATAAATGACTTTCATTGGTATATGAGATTTTAGATTAGAGTTTTTTACTCCATATAAGAGATACAATTTGATTTTCAAATACAAGCTTTTGTTGAAAATAAATCTTGTCCACGGGGGAGAAAGATCAAGTAAAAACAAAACGCTTTGTAGGGGCTGAAATCAAGTGTGGAATCTTCTAGATTATCCTAAATACATCTTTAATAGGAAGATATGTGAAATAGACAGAGTCAGGACTCAAATGGCCCTCTCGTAGTTGAAATGAATGTTATTACTCATAGTTTTCGGAGATTTCAAGGACGAAAAAAAAGACCAAAAGTTTTACAAGGTTAATCTTAAATCAATAGGACCCACAAAACAAATATTTGTTAAGGGTTGATTCGGTTACAAGACGTTCCCGTAAGAGGGATCGGAGGTAGGTTAGTTTGTTCATCACTCTATGTCTTCCGTAAAAATAATAAAACAAGCTTTTAAAAGTTGAAATTAGACATACTTTGTAGCTCTCCAATTGATAGGGAGAGAAGTGCGAAAATAAATTAAGGAGTGGGAAAGTACTTACCCATAATGGACATGGATCAAGACTTTTTGTTGTTTATACACCCATTACTATTGTTACTCTCCGATTTTATCGTAATTTCATTGAAACTAAAAGTCAATAAAGGAGATTCTAAAAGTATCGAATCCAACCCCACATGCTTGATAAAGCAATGTATAAAGCAAACACCCAATTACTCATGAACTCATCTACTACCATCGAAGGTGATTCCAAGCATCCACGGTAAACGGAGTATATGTAATTTGGGTCCACTTATTAAAGTTCCTTTTTTTTTTTTTTTTTTTTTTTTTTTTTTTTTTTCCCCCTTTTGTATAAAGCAAACACCCAATTACTCATGAAACTCATCTACTACCATCGAAGGTGATTCCAAGCATCCACGGTAAACGGAGTATATGTATTGGTTCCATACTTATTAA
>PYUH01000351.1:290197-309211 GCA_016808085.1 Suaeda aralocaspica
TTTTTTTTTTTTTTTTTTTTTTTTTGTATTTGTATGCCTCCTTTTCTTATGAAGTCATGAACCCCATCATATGTTATGACTTATGAGGAAGGTAACAACGTTGCTTATCTTCATCATCTATTCATCTTCCTCACGTACTAGCCCCATGTGCAATGAATGCATAAATAATTTACCAACAAAAATCTTGCATAAGATAAGGTTTCTTGAGATAAAATGATTAGTTGCACTCTTTTCCCCCACAAAGGAAAAAAAAAAAAAAGTGCCCAATCATTACTCACAATTGTCGTAAAGTTTTTCAATACTCGTATTATCCTCTATACTTCCCTAGACACACAAATCGCAACCATAGTTAGTTCCACCCTAATCGAAGCTCTCAGGCCAAGGAAGGGAGGCATGACCTAAGTGACTCCCACGTAATAAGAATGTAACTTCATTATAAGGTAGTGATTACGACTCAAGATTAGTGAAAGCAATGACCGATCTAAATTGCATCATAATTCAAAGTAAATCAACCTTAATCTATCATATCCTTGCCGCATTATCCAACATTTCCTCAATGTAAGTAAGTAAATAGTCTTAATTCAACTCGTAATACAACCAAAATCCGGTTGTTGCTTAACTTAATCAACACTTGTCTTGTATTGTATAGTTCAATAGTTGTAATTAATGGTGTTTTCTTCACTAGATAAGATGAATTTCAATGGAGATTAAATGAATTGATGATTAATTTGGATTAGAATTAATAACAATATAAGTACTCCAGAGTAATATTTTAGCATGTCCAATGCAAGTACATATAAATAGCCTTAATTCAACTACCAACATAACAAAGACCTGGTTGTTGTTCAACTTGATCCACACTTGACTTGTAAAGTTGTAATTAAGTTTTTCTTATTTTATTTTATTTTATTATTATTTAACTTACGGGATAAGATGAGATTCAAATAGAAACAGAGTTGATTAAATTAATTTGGATAAGAAGAGATTGCATTAAATAAAACGACATTGGATTAGAATTGACAGAACAAGAATGGATTAAATGAGATAATTCGGGATTGGATTAAATTAGTATGGACAAGACGAGAAAGGGATAAATTGGATTGAGTTGGAACTTATTGAAAATTATTGGGCAAATAATCTCATGAAAAGAACACATCCTGTACCTAAATTTCTATATGTTAATTCAGTTATGTTAACTATGTGACCTCTAATGGATTATATGTAGGATTAATAATATTATAGTGAAAAGATGATACCTATAAAATCCAATTATTTAATAATCACATAAAAGTAGGTTAATACACATCATGTATACATATATAGCTATGTATGTACTATTTTAAAGCCGGACCTTAAAATGGTTAAATAATGGATTAATTAATGGATATTTTCTCCTTACCATTCTACCATTTAAATTTAAATAATTTTTTTTTCTCTTTACCTTTAAGGAACCGAAAATAGGAAAAACATTATTGAAATTATAACTTCTCAATACTTTCGGCACCTTCATCATCATGTAACTACCTTTTTTTTCTTAGAAAAGTAACAACCGTTAAGGCTTTAAATTTTTATTTTTTTTTGGTGCTAGGGAGCCACAAGAGCGAAGATGAGAATCGATCCCAGGATCAAGTTGCAACTTTTGTAACTTTAATATTATATCAATTACTGTTATAACTTTAATTTTTGTTTTTTTAATTCCTAAAATATACCTTACAAGTTACAATTTTATATTTTGCTTGTGCACATATTATGTGCGCCTCCAAACTAGTTATATAAAAACAAAGTCCCTCAACCCGCACGTTACCACTTGTTTGTTAATACTTAATAATTATATTTTTTATGCAAACAAGAATCAAATTAGAAAACATCAATTACATTATAAATAGGCATGAAGAAGGGAGGGGGTCATTGAGATGTTTAAGTACATAATTTGTAATTTCCCTTCTTCTATAATCATATTATAAACTTTTATTTAAATTAATAAATGTGTTTTTTCGTAATAAATTATCATATTATAATTATTTTGTTGACTAAAATATTGCAATAATTAAATAATAATAACTCATGTGAGGGACGGATTTACTATGGGCATGGTAGGGCATGTGCCCCCACCATTCACCAAGAAATTCATTATATACATATTAGCATAATATAGAATTAAACTAGGATTTTGGCCCAGGCAATGTCTCGGGTCTGCTACAACTATCAAATATATTTTTGTTTGTTTTTCATAATGTGTTTTTTATTTAGTGCGAAATTAGATTGCATTGATTGTAAACAAGTTATTAATTAAAAAAGCAAAACAATTATAAAAGAATTGGGTAAAAATAACAATGTCAAAGTTCATACCATATGATTACACGATTATATTATCCATTACTTTGAAATGTTAAACATCAAATTTATTATAAATTGATGGTTAAACGTTCACATTTTGTTTCAAATGTCATTCTGCATTTTAAAGCGTGACATATGTCACATTACTTGGCGAGCGCCACGTGGCGTAGTTTCGTTGACAGCGACGCCTTTTAATATATTATATAGATGTGTATCTATAGCACAATGATTAAAAACTTACTCAGTTTGGTATTGGGTCAAGCCGTCTAGGGTTCAATTCTTGTAAAGTTGTAAAAGACTAAATATTTATTTATTTTTTACTTTTGGAAGTTTAGTCTACACAAATATGTACTCCCTAAAGCCCTAATTAATTGTTACTCCTTTTTATTTTTTAACTTATATTAGTATGTTAAATTTTGTTAGTATAAAGTAGTATACTGTTGGAGTGTCAAGTAGGATTTAATTATGTGATAATTTATAAAAAAAATAATATAAATTACTAAATTTGTATAAACTTGTAGTCTAAATTTTAGTGCTTAATGTAATTTTATTTTGTGTAATTCTGTAAAAAAAAAAAAAAAAAAAAAAAAAAAAAAAAAAAAAAAAAAAAAAAAAATTCAAGAAAAACTAAAACCATGACAAGTTTTCTTCAATAAGCTACTCGTAGCATACATTCAATTGTTAACCAATATTAAAATAGTAAAACTCATAGAAAACAATTGTACGAGTAACAGTTTCAAAGTATCCAAATTTTGATGTAATTTGACACACACCGTGTATGAAATTGTTGTGTTTTTTATTACGAATTATGTGTTATTATATTGTACATTTTTTTTGTTATTATCTACATGGTAGTTTATACTCTATAACTATTCGGTTGCGTTCACCCATAATCAAAATCCTAGATTTGTCCCTGACTCATGTTATAATATGATACATCTTACTATATGTTGGATACAATTTTTATATTCATAGACTACTCATTAGTTAAATAATATATAGTTTTTGTTTAAAATACAATTTTGTTAATAACAATTATCAAGATATAAGATAATTTTATTAAGAATAAATTTTTTAATTTGTAAACCGTACATTACACCAATACTATACTAGTTAATTAACTATGTGTCATTGTTTATTTATAGTGTGTTTGGATCGAATAAAATGAGGGGAAAGGGAGGGAAGCGAAATGGAAAGAAAGGGATTAAATTTTAAGAAATTGATCTCTCCAATGATGGAAAGATTCGGAAGGAAAACTCATCATTTTCCAAGTTAAGCTAACAATTGGGGACTAAACTTTCCAATGTTTCATCTTTTGGGATTGAACTTTTTTTCTTCACCTTTTGGGAACAAAGGTTAATATTGAGGCAAGTTAACTCACTAAAACAGTTAACTAATTATTTCAAAATATAAATAAACATTTAAAAAAATTAAAAAGTACAACAAATAAAATAAAATAAATATATAAGAATTTCAATCATCTCTCCAACAAAATTCAAGAAATCTTCATCTTTGTTCTTCTTCCTAAAAAAAAAAATCAATATTTTTCAGTTTTATTTAATAACCATAATTCAATCCCTTACCATCTCTCATCAAGACACCAAGCCCTTGTCTTTATTTGAACACTTTGCTGCCTCCATTAACCGACCTTTCACTACCAAAACTAGCCACCACCATCAAAATTGAAACATGTAAAAACAATTTGATCAAAATTACAATTACCCATAGAAAAAACGATTAACAACAATAAACCAACAACAAATTTTACGTGTTTTCTATCAATTCATATTATTTTGCTATTAGTTGTTTAAATCGAAAGAAACCCACATTAATAAATCAAATTTTTCCCATGAATTCACAAATTACATCATATTGTATTGAAGTATCAAATTAAAACTTACAAAAAGAGAGAAACAAAAGCAAGAAAAGTGAGAGAATTATTGGAGTTGAATAGAGAAAAATGGTGAAAAAGGGTGTTGGAAATTAGTAGGAGATTGCTATAAATTTATAACTCATAAACTATAGTTAAGTAATTTAACCTTAAAATTTGTGGATAATTTGGGGTTTGTAGGGCCCAAAATCTAACTATAGTTAAGTAATTTAACCTTAAAATTTGTTGGAGTCCCCAAAAGGGGAAGATAAAAAGTTCAATCCTCATAAGGTGAAAAATTGAAAAGTTGAGTCTCCATTTGTTATCTTAACCCTTATTTTCCCCGTCTTCCTTTCCCTTCCCTCACCTTCACCACCCTTTTCTTCCCTCTCAATTTGTTATCCAAACAAACTATTAGAGTTTTTTCACATATAATAAAAATATAATACTCTCTCCGTTCTTTTTTAGTTGCAACATTTCACTTTTCACACTTGTCGAGGAACATTTCTAACAATTTATAACTCTAATTATATATTTGTATAAGTTATATAAAAAATTTATATTAATAAAGTGCACATCAAGACGAATCAAACGAGATCCATATTGATTATATTTATATTTATACATTGAACAGGCTATCGCACACCTCTCAAAAATAACCGAACAACTTTAACTAATATAGCTAGGGAAGTAGGGATCGAATCCTCAAGGAAGCTATCAAATTCTACTAGTTCTAAAAAGCATAAAGTGTGTAAGGGGCCTTGGTGGAAATTCCGGTAAAAGACTACTAAACTAAGAAGACTAAGAATAAAACTAGGAAAATGACAGGAAATTATTGATTAAACTCTATTAATGGAAACCTAGGGCTATCGGTTCACTATGATCAATTAACGCTCACTAATCAATTCATTGGCATTCATTGAACTAGGGAATTCTCTCGAACTTAGACTCCCTCAAAACTCCTTTACCGGCTCTCGCTCGCATAAATTTGTTTTTGCCTATTATTCAGTGGTCTAATCGTGGTAATCTTACCTTTCGGCCTCGGTTTCAACAATAACCTAACTTACAACTAAATCTGGCCACAATTTAATTACAATCACTAGAAATCAATAATAGGAGTTCAATTAAAAGCCAAGAACTAATTAGAAAACATAAATTAAATTCAAACCATGATCATAGATCCCCTAACCCTAGAGAAAACGACTACACACTCATAATTAAGGGAACAAAAACAAAATTGAATATCAAAAACATGATCATGAACAAAAACCTAATTAAAACTAGAATTAAAACCAAAATAACTACTAACAAAACTAAAGTAAGAATCAAAAGATAGCAAATTAATTAATCTAAACTAAGAACTAATAAAATAAGGAGAATCATAAATTTAAAGTAATTGAAAAGCATAAGGAAAGAAAGTACCAAATTAATGATTGAATTGCATTAATCGAAAGCTTGAATTGTTGAACAAAGTAATTAATTCTAAGATTCTAGAGAAAATAATAAATTTTGGATTCCTAGGTCTAAAAGTATGATAAAAACTAGGTCGGGTCGTGCCCCCTTTACATTGAGTATATATAGTAATTAGGTTTTATTAAAATAAAACCCACGAAGCCAAACCGCTCGAAAAGAACAATCGGGGCCATAAAACCTTCACCTGCGCCCGCATAGAAGGAATTGAATTTCCTCCCTGCGCCCGCAGGTCCTTTATTTTGGGACTTCTGAAGTTGCTGTTTTATGTTGCGAGCACATAGGTCAAGGGAGCTTTTAAAGGCTGCGCCTGCATGGAATTTGCACGCCCATATTTTGACAATCTTTCTTATTTCTTCGCTCGATTCTTCGAATCTCGTTCGTAGCTTCTCGTTTTAGCCTCCAATGACTTCATAACTCTCTATTACGCTCCTGTAACATATAAACAAAACCGAAAACCACGCGTAATAACCGAAAAAGTACAAAATAACCGTAAAAGGTTCTAAAAGTCAACTAAAGATGCTAAAGTCGTTCCAAAACATAACTAACATCGAAATACGATATTTAATCAAAACAAAGCCACAAACTTAACTATTTAGCACAAGAATCAACCGAAAATGAGGGAAAAACACAACATAAAACACGTATATCATACATTGACCATAAAATTAAATCAAAGCTTAAGAGATGAATAGTGCACATTTCAAAATATTGCAACTAAAAAAACGGAAGTAGTATAACATTATTGGTTATTTAATATTTTTTCAATTCTCTAATTAAGAAAGATCAAATAGTAAGCTTCTACACATAGACCAACCAATTGAGGTTTCTGACAGACAATTGCAACGAAAAAACAACTTGAATCTACCTAATAATTAAAACCAAATAGTTAAATTAGAATAAAAATGAACCTTGTAAGTTAGGTATTTGGTTAATTTTTTTTTTAGAAAAAGAGGTATACTTAAAAATGAAACTTTTGATTTCTAGTAAAAGGTGATAAATCATGTAACTAAAAAAACTTGGACAAACATTTGCATCTCTCAACACATGTATTAAAGTAATACTCCATAGTAACATACGAAGTACGGAGTAATACATATAAAAAACTCTTAAAAATACATGTAAGGAGTTATAAATAAAAGTATTTAGAGAAATTAAATGAATATTGTATTGATCAACATGTG
Source organism: Suaeda aralocaspica (assembly GCA_016808085.1). Classification (NCBI taxonomy): domain Eukaryota; kingdom Viridiplantae; phylum Streptophyta; class Magnoliopsida; order Caryophyllales; family Amaranthaceae; genus Suaeda; species Suaeda aralocaspica. Next base: position 297,059 of record PYUH01000351.1, read on the forward strand.
ATTTTATCCTTGTCAAAAAAAAAATAATAATAAATAAAAAATATGTGATTTTATCGTAAATTCCCAAATTATTACCATTTAAAGCATACATGCAGTTCATGCTTATTTGTAAGCTTTAAGCCTACACATATCATTATCATTTTTCATTATCATTATTATTGTCCTCAGTCCTTTAAGTGATACTCCTATACTATACTTATCATGCTCTTTTTTTTTTTTTATATTAACTTTACATTAAGCCAAAAATTACAAAAGGTAATAAATTCAGTTATTGTATATAATTTACACTCCTTATATAAAATAGGATAGTATGATCGATGACTCAAAACATTATCTCCCAACCCAAATTACAGAGTACTAGTTTAGCATTAAATATTGTTTATTTTCTCACTGCAGTTATTGCATGTAATAAAAAAAAAAACAATTTATAACAATTTTCAACTAGCTTTATTAACAACATTAACCAATTAAAGAAAATTACACAATTTTAGCAAATACAATAAAACCTTCAACTTTTTTATGGACTCTATGTAACTATTGGGTTTATTGGTTTAATTAATATACGTAGTAAGACCGTCTTATATACCTTACAATTTGTAAAAAATGAAACAGTGTGTACTATATTATTTTAAGCTTTTTTTGTCAATAACTACCTAAATGTTTAGTGTTTTTGTCAACAACTACCTACATTCCAAAATAAATTACACAACTACCTATCTGTTTCAATTTTTTGTGAAACTCTACCAACTAACGTTTTCCATTCAAATTGAATGTTAGTGGACCCCACCTTTTACATTTCCCTTCCAATTTTGTATGGTTGTCGTACGAAATTACTGAAATGCCCCTTAATTAATAAAAGAGAGATTGAACTTTTCTCTTCCCAATTAAGTCATTCAATTTTGAACCCACACCAAAAAAAAAAAAAATCATTCAACTTTTCATTCATTTGTCAATCATAAAATTCTAATTTCAATTCAATCCTAATTAACCAAATCAGAATGCTTAAACCGTAGTTTGCGGGAGTTTTCAAATTGAAGAATCCCAAACTTGTGTCGTCATTTTGCAAGAGCTTGGAGGTATGTTAATGGAAGTTAGTAGTGTTGGTGTAAATGATTACTTATTTGTGGAAGTGAAACAAAATAATTTCTTAATTTAAGCTTGTTATTTTTCATTAAAGATTATGCTTTTGTTGTTTTATAAATTTGGGAAATATATAAAACACACAACTTTTTTATTATGCAAATACATGCCTTAAATTAGGTTTTAAAACCAAAAACCCCAAATCTATTTTAATTTTAGAGTTATTTTAGCAACAATTTTGGAAGAGAAGAAGAAGATGAAGAAATGACTGTTGCAAATGAAATGAATGGTTGAAATTAGGGAAAAATCGAATTTATAGGTAGGGAAAGGTAAAAGGTGGAACCCACTAACATTTAATTTGGATGGAAAACGTTAGATGGTAGTGGTTTACAAAAAAAAAAACATGTAGGTAGTTATTCACAAAAACACTAAACATGTAGGTAAGTGTTGACAAAAAAAGCTGAATCAATATATATATACTAGGAGCATATAGTAACAAGCTCGCTGTGAGCAATTAAACTACTTCTATAATCACTCTAACTTGTTTTCAATTCAATTTCAATTTCATCAAATATGAACTTAATTTGGGATCAACTCAAACTATAATGATCGGATTTAAATTTGCAATCCATACCCAAATTGTTTCGATCTAGCAAAAGCCGATTAAAATTGAACTTGATTGCTCGCCAATCAAACTACATCCAAACCCTAAATATGCGTTCGTCTCCACACCTAACCCAAAACCATGGCTAAATGACCTACATTAACATAAACTAACCTAATCCAAAATTGTCCTTTCAAAACTCAATCAAAATTGACCACGAAACCAAAATCATTGATTAAAATTTGTAAAACAATTACGATAGACATCGAGAACATACTAGTAAAACCCAAAAATAAAATTGATGAACATAATATTCCATTATTACGTGGAGGAAAGTCCTTCGCTCAATCCCGATGCTAAATTGAACGATAGCCCAAAAAACTTAGGTATCTCCACCCATTAAGATTGTGACAAGTGGACGGCTTTCACATCACACCCTCTCTCCTCAAACGCTATTATAAGTAGAGACCCTACTCTTCTATTATGTCTATCCACTCCAATTATTCACCTTTGAGATATTTTTTTTTTATCATTCATCCTTGAAAAGCTTTCAATACTTTATAGACTCAAAAACATACTTCACTAGAAAATGTCTTGTTGTGGTGGTAACTGTGGTTGTGGTGCTGGCTGCAAGTGCGGCAACGGCTGTGGAGGGTAATTGTTTTTATTTCTTTACCTCGACGTTATTGATCTTTTGTGATGTGTGTTGTTGTAATGCAATTCTCTGGTCAGACGGCTTGATTAGCCCGGCTAGCAAAAGTTATGAAAAACATTTTAAAAAAATTAAATGATGTATTGATATATGTAGGTTTTTCATATATCAACTTTGTTTTAAATTACTTACAAAAAGAAAAATATGTAATCATTACAGCTAATATGAAAATAAGGTTTTATTGCATGTTAAACTAATAAATCAATGATTGATGTACGTGAGGTCTAACAATCAATCAATCAAACAGAGCTTCAATCTTATTAAAATTAGGATCGGCTACATAAACTAAAAAAATCATTTCATATGTCCATCCCCTTGGATCACTAGGTGAGGCCTAAGAAAGTGTATAATTGTATTCCTGTTTAATCTTATGTCAATTTAGTTGTCACAAGATAAATGATGTTCATGTAAAATGATTAATTAACAAAAAGGGGAAATGGACTAATAACGTAGAATTTGATGATTTTATAAGGTAGTTTTCTTTCAAGATCACTAAAAACCTATGCTAGAACATGGATCATGAATAATATAAAGTGGAGTTACTCAAAATATATACTAATCTTTTATTTGTTGTTTTTGTTAATTAATTTAAAGTCAATATATATATTTATAATAAATGAAATATTATTGATTGATGATGCAGTTGCAAGATGTTCCCTGACTTCAGCGAGAACTCTTCCAACCCCACCACTATCATCTCCGGTGTTGCCCCTAAGATCTCGTAAGTTTCCTTTTTGGTTTAAAGAGATTATTTTAGTTCGTTGATTTGTATATTTAATAAATCAAATCATGGCATTTTTGTAATTTACAAAACATTCAAATTATTTATTAAAACAAAAAAAAAAAAACAGTAATTTGTTATGTTAGAGAAAAATGAGATTGTGGATATAAAACGTGATTTAGATTGATAGAAATAACGATCAACCGCGTGATTTTGTTCTTGAAAGTAGGTAATAAATGACAATTTCATTGTATAGCACAGAAAATACGTATAAATCACCCCTATATCCCTATCACTCACGCTCATTGCATTGTACATACGGTCCCACCAACTAGGAAGGCTTTAAAAGGTAGCACTCGTTGTTAAGAGGTGATTATTTCCGCACCCTTTAAAATGTTTCCGTACTTCTCTTCTTATATGAATAGTAACATTGATTATTATTAATGCATATTCGTTGTTATAAGTTGTTAGAAATGAAGTGATTAGTCTTGTAATAAATCGCCAATTTTGTCACCTTTAATTTTTTACTTGTCTGAGAATATAAATTTCTGATTAGTTTAATCAAGTTAATTAAATTGTTAATAGATTTAGTAGACGCTTGTAATCCTGTATTGTCAATCTAATAACTACTTGGTTCAGTTTGATGCTATTCATTAAACGCTTAATAGGTTTATATGGTTGTAATCGCGTATTGCCAATTTAGTGAGTATTATTTGATTAATAATAATGGTGTTGAAATACAGATATGCTGAGGGATCAGAGATGGAAGTAGCTGCTGAGAACGGTGGATGCAAGTGCGGACCAAACTGCAAATGCGACCCATGCACTTGCACATGAAAGGCTTATTGTTGTTAAAATGCAATCAAATGCTATTAATGGCATTATTGCTTATTAATATAACTTAATTATGTTTTGTGTTAAGAAAAAAAAGTGTTCTAAGTTTATGGGATTGCTGTGTTATGAAGCTATTCCTAATTTAGGGTTTGTTACTTAGAATAATCGTATCATTGACATGTGATGTAATGTGAATGTGATGTGAAGTGTTGTAATGTGATTTGTCTATGCTATATATGTGGTTTTCTTTTGATTTGGATTCATGAGATATTGTGATGTTAGAAACGCCTTGTTACTAAGGATTTACAAAAACTTATATAAGACGTTATTATTTGGCAATACAACTAGATTGTTAGACAAAAAATATATTAATTAAATTGATGAATTTAATAGTTAAAGAAAACCTATAAATAATTGATGGTCTTACTGTAAGACGGTTTTATTAGAGACTTGTTAATTATGGATTTGTGAATTGTGATGGAGAGATAGTTGTTTATAAGTTATTGCTACTTTTGATTTAGATCAAATAAATGCAATAATTAGAATATTGAGATACTATTTGTAAGTATTACAAAATTAGTTTGTTATTGTTGTATGTATAATAGCTGCGCTAAAGTGACTTAGTACGAGTAAATGAAATACAAGTAAGTTTTGAGTTAAAGCTTTGCGCTTCAGTGAGGCGGTAAGTGAATACCAAAATTGCAAATTTGCAATACAAGCAAGAGAGAGGGAGGGCTTTGGTAAGTCAATAGTGAGAAGATATGATTAAAGGCCTGTTTATTTCAGCTTAAAATTCGTTCCGTTCAATTCAATTTAGTTTAGCTTAGCTCCGTTCAGTTTAGTTGAGTTCAGTTCAGCTTTTCTCTTCTTTTGCTATTCATTAATGCTTCATAAAAACTTTCAGTTTAGTTCAATTCAGTTTCAATCAATTCAGTTCAGTTCAATTGTTTTCCGTTGAAGTAAACAGGCCCTTAGAGCTTGCTTGTTTTTAAAGGAAAACACTTTTCTGAAAATTTATTTTCTTAAAGGGAAAAATCTTTTCTTTAGAAAAGAATATTATTGTGCCACATTTTCCTTTTTATGTATTCGTTATCCTTCTATTTCTCTGCTTACCTCTTTAATTTATTCTCTTTTTCTTTCCATTTTCAAACTTTTTTTACTATTTTATTTTCTATTGAAAATTATTTTTCTTAAAAAACATAAAAAAATTCATCAAAACAAATATAGCCTTATGATGTAGATGATGCATGTATTGTATCTTCTTCATGCTTTGTTTAGCCAATTAATTTCACTTTTTTTTTTTTTTCATTAGAGAGACTAAACGCCAAATGAAATAATTATGGATACATCAACAAAATAAAATTTTGCCACGTTGAATGAATCCTATCAAGTATGGAGTATTTAGAATTCTAAGGACTCAACTTTTTCTACTTGATTTGAGTAATATTTGGAACTTATTAGAAAGGATTATGCCTTATAAATGTCTTTCGAAATTATTAGATTTGATTACTCAGAAGAATATAATAGATTTATCAAATACTCAGGAGTATGAAAGAACGATTCAATAAAGTATTGCAAAGTGTTTGCAAAAGACAATTACAAAAGGGCTAGTTTGGTTAGCTAAAAGTAATGGGAGAAAAAGAAATTCCATAGGAAATAGTTATTAGATTAGGTGTTGATTAACACCAAAAAGTGAAAATATAGAAATTTAAAATTCATAGGAAATAGCACTTCCTACAAAAGATATGATATAAATTACCCAGGTCCCCTTTAATCAATTGAAATTCATGGGAATTTCAAATTCCCTCATAATCAACCAAATATATTGAAGCAATTTTTAAGAATTGCATAAGGTAAATAATTCCCATACAAACCAAACAAGGTATAAGAAGTCACCACCTTAGTTGTATCATATACGGACTACAAAGTCATAGTTTCAGCACGCTAAAAAGAACCATATTTAGATAAAGAACTTATTCAAGTAAGACAAAATGTATGTTCTTGAACTAATTCATCTTATGAGATAAATATTTAGATTGAAAGCATTTTGATAAATTCAAAATGTTGGAAACTTGGAATTAACAAGCATTGCTTACCCCTACTTTGTTGGAATTAACAAATTCAGAATTTGATAAACAAAGAATTTATTGTGTGACCGCTGACCAACATTATGGCAATTCAATTGCAAATGGTGGTTATATATCCTAAAAATGAAAACTAAATAATAGGTTGATAAGTGTTGTTAATTTCTTGTAATATGACTCGTTATCAGTCCAAGTTGACTAGATAAGTTAAGGAGTTTCAACCTTGTGTTAAGCAAGGAATAGTTGAATGGGTCCAACTTGGTATATTTCTCAAACTACTTGGAGTTTCCAGTTCAATCAAGTTGGATGTGAAAGATTGTTTCAAGAGCTTTTCAACGATAGTTCATGTGCTTGATTTGACTGAGAAACATCTCGTTATTGTCGTTTAAAGATGAATAGTTTGTGTTAATCCGCACTGGTCAATACACCTATGTCAAAAGTGACACGCCAGTGTTTACTATTTCTAGAATAGCCCGTTTGCTTCTAGATGACTATGCCTATTACAATACATCTGTATCATATATGACACCCCGTGTTGGCCTGCTATCCTAACTTTATTTCGTGAGGGTATAAATACTCAATTGGGTTTTTATTCTATATACATTACACAAATCAAAACAGATACACGTAAAAGCTAGGGTTCTTGTGTGTAATCCTTGTGCTTGAGAGTGGAGATTAGTGAGAGATTACTCTTGTAAACACTAAATCAAAAATTAATACAACATACTCCCCTTGCTTTAGGTGGGTTTTACAGTTTTCAAGTGATATGCTTGAAGGATTTCCACACTTTTCAAATTTTTGTCTCTTTTACTATTTGCTTCTTCAAATGCAATTTGTTCTTGCTAATCACTTCAATTATCAACCATTTACTCTGACAGTTAATGGTTGATAATTTTTTATGTTGTTACTGTTTAATTAGATAATGCTAATATTGTCTTCTTAGCTACTTATTTATAGAAGTACATTTATAAGAGTTGTATGCCTTTAAAACATTTTGGTTGTAACAATTTAGTTTTTCCGTTGTCCAAGGCACATTTTGAATCTATTTAAAACATTAGTTACACGTATATGTAAATTATAAAAGTTATATACTACATTCGTTTTGATATAGGATTTCTCTTTTCCATTATTCACATTATTCACTTTTATCAAGGTTTAATATCTACGTACATTTAAAAGGATGTACAGTACAAAAGGGATCTAATCATATTCATCTTGTTAAATATTTTATTAATATATTTTTTTATAACTTTTATCTATGTATTGTTGTAGATATTAATGATTATATTACATCGGCATATGTAAAAGTGCAATTGTTGCACCTATTTTAAAATGAGACAGAATTGATGTAATAAACAACTTATCAACACAAATCATATCAAAGAAATCCATATCAATTATTTTAATTACAAGTAAACCCTAAAAAGACGGTTAACGCATGATGGATATATAGCATAGAAGTCCAAATTATACGTTGGAAATTGCAATTAACATGTTACAAAGGTGATATATGTCATATTTTTCTAACATAATTAATTGAATTTGTTCAATTCATCAATCATCATCAGGAATTTAGAGCTTGACTGTCTTTTTAATGATTTCAGCAGTAGAGCTATAGTTTAATTTGTGTGATTAAGCAAGCAAGTAATATCTCCGCATTTCTTTTACAATTTTTAATTTTTTTACAATACTATTGATCATTCTAATAAGTTCTGTCCCTATAATCTCATTTCTTTACAGTTTTTATACTATTGCCAATTTAGCATAGTACTTTCATGAGACCTTAGTTTAACCATTTATGAGCTCATGTGTTATTTTTGCTACTCCATACCTTATTTAGAAATCACACAATCACAACATATTTAGAAATAATTCATTACTTACACAATAACATAAATTTTAGCAAACGCGTTACTCAAGCTTTCTGCTATCTACAAACAATTCTTCTATCCAAATATACAAATTTCCACACCGACTATGAAGAAAAGTAAATAAATATCAACACTAAACTCATTGATAATGTACAAGAATAACACGATACATGTTTCGAAGCCAGATATAATACGTCCTTTACAGCTTCTTCAACAACAGGCGGTTGCATTACTTCATACAAATATGTTCTTGGCAGCTTTGCCAAACATGTAATGGACCTGCATATGCATATATACAACTTAGCTTTCCAAAAAAAAAAAGGTGGTTGCGTTGTTACATTTACTAGGGAAAAAAGAGCACTATTAACCTGTTTGGATGAAAGACCAATCTTCTCTAGATCACTCAGCTGTGACATATAATAAGAAAGATTGTGTTATAAACTCTACAATGAACGAAAAAAACTACTATTGATCTGTTAATAATTTCTCTTCTTTACCGATTTCAATGGGCTGGATTCTCTAAGCTCAACAATGTACTCTGCCCTTTTTACTCCGATGCCCTATAATTCATAAAAATGAAAGGACTGTTAGCCTTGAATTGAAAACTACGAGTAATTATTGACACATTAAGAATCTTAATGCTAAATATACCTTTAGCTCCAGCAGCTCCTCCCTGCATATCATAAACAAATTGGTCAAAAACTCTACGAGATTGAAAACCAGGAAAACAATTCGATTTAGTTCAGCAAGGAACGCACCTTGTTGCAGTATTAAGAAAATCGATATACTCCTGGACTAGACAGCTCTGATTACATGACATAAAAGTTGGAGTCAATGAATTGGGTTTACCAAGTATGCAGGCTATTAGGATTAGTAGAATTCTTTACCTTCAGATTAGAACTCCGTGCATTAAATTTGTCTAACGGAGTGTCAAACTCTTGGAACCTTTCCCGAGTAACAACGAAAGGAGTTTTTGGAGGACTTGACTCAAAGAGTAATGAGTGAACAGTGTCTCTTGATGAGACTTCCTTGATTTCCATTGTAGTTATGTTAGAATTAACTGGGGATAGAGCTTTCCTGAGTGGGCTCTGACAAGTCATTATTTTGAGCCTGTTAGGCGGAGATTGAATAATATTTCTGTCATTTTCTTCCACATTCTCCTTCCTGAATTCATCTGTATGACGAAAAGTAACATTCATAAGGTTAAGTCATCCTTCAGTGCTGAATAAATTTTTACAATAACAAAAGAAAATAGTAGAACTGAACATCAAAGCCGAAACCATTAAAGAGTTTACCAGGCAAACAGGCAGTTGATTCAAATCTTGTTGATTTTATCACACATTGCTTTGTACTATCCTCGGTATAAGGCTCCTTCACCTGCCAAAAAAACTGGAGTATTGTATAAGAGATATAAAAGCCATTATGCTACAATATATCAGGATAAAATCCAGGCAAACCTCAGGGTTGGCAAAATCATGAGATGCTGATTTTCTGTTTAATTGCCTATCTTCAGCAACTGTTAGATCCTCTTTGGTTGTACTCAGGCCAAACTCCGTAAGACCCTCTGATTCCAGAACACAAAGACTCTGCAGCAACGTTGAAGATATTAAAATAAGTATTCCATACCTTCTACACTTCAAAACAGAAAGTCAAAATTTCAAATATATGAAAATCGATTAAATGAATTTTCAAACTCACATCAACTTTGCAACAGTCAGAAGTAGCTTCAGTATCAAACAGTTTCCTTTGAGTCACAAAGGCAAAGCTGAAAATTACAAATCCGGAACTTTGTGAGAAAATACGACATTATGTTTTCGCACTCAGGTAAGAGACAAGCCTATCTGTTAATACCTGTCTTTCACATCAACTACTTTATTTACAGTTTTTGTTTTTACAGAACTGCGCAATGCTGGTTGTTTCTTAACAGAGCTGATGTAGCCAGGGGAATTCAGGAAAAACGGAGAACCAAATGCTTCCTTTCTCTGGGCAACACTCTTAGTTTTTCCTTTAGACTCAAGCCAAGCTTGCAATTTTGCTTCCATATCAACCTTTACCTTTGGGGTTTCTTGTTTTTGTGCTGAGGTAACTACATTAGAGACATGCCTTGAGCGAGCTGCTAAGCTAACAGTGTGGACTGCCTCTTGATAAGCTCCTGGATTCTACCAAAAATTACAGGACTGTCAAATTATGCATTGCATTTTCAATCAAGGACTATTAATAGTTAACAAACAATATGCTACCAACAAATGATAAGGTTAAAGAAACTCCAAAAATATATATGTAGCCTTTTCCCTAACCAGAAATATGATAAAGAGGTTATTCTTAAACCCATGCAGATACCAGCTTCTAAAATCAAAAGTGGAAACTCAATTTAAAAAGCGTTAAGCAATCATCCGTATGTCTGACCACATACCAGACAAGCTATCATCAATGCACGGCTTGTTCCTCCAAGAGAATCCTGTAATATGCGAGTCAACTTGGTCTCTCGATATGGAACTCTGGGTTTGTTGTTATTCAAAGCATGGATGACATTGGATAAAGCAAATAGTGACTGATTAATCTTAGAACTCTCTTGCAACCTGATTCCTTCATTGCCAGACCTTCTGTTATCTTCATTACCTAGTAATCAAATAACATCAAGTTTAATCGAATAAATTCAACTATACCCACGTCATATACACATACTTTTAGGAAATTAATATTACCTGCTAAATCTATAAGGTTAAGCTTTCCTGTAATGCTGGCTTCCAATCCTTGATTAGCAGGTTTAGACACTGTGAGTACAAGCACCCCATGGCTCCTGCTAGAAACATCATTAAGACCAGTGTGAGCAACTTTTCGTCTCTGGAGGCCACGAGTAAACACATCATGGAACTCGGACATTGAAGTCACCAAGACCCGAGAAAGCCCTCTTAGGTGGACATGACCCTCTTTATCATCTAACACAGAAATCTCTTTTGCTTTGAGTTCCAAAAGATCATAACACCTATCTAAATACACTTCGTAATATGATAGCTCAGCAACATTTCCTGTGGCTTGGCACATGGATAAAATTGTTGACATGGCTAGTGGCATCAGCCCTGGCTGCGCATCAGTTCCCTGCACCAACCTCCAACACATGGAAGTGTAAGAAGATAAAAGATAACTGTTCGATTTTGAAAACGTTTCAATTCCATTAGCTAGAATATGTCTCGTTTGATCCCACTGACTATAGCTTTTAAGCAGAAGGCATGGTGACTTGGAACAACAAAAGCTAAGAAATAATTGCCACAGCTGCACCTTAATTCATTGTTTCATTATCTTAAACCATACAAAAATTAATCATCCGAGACTCAACCGTATATATATATATATATATACTATAAAAAAAGAATGTCAGATTATCAATCTGTACAAATACAAGCAAAACTCGCATTCAACCACATTACGGAAACCTTAATCTCAAAAGACAATATGTTCTTTTTTTTAAAAAAGAAAAACAAACTAATTTTCACTTTCCACCTTCACAATCCCTCAATTCCAATTCAAAAACATATCAATTTCTTTTATCCTATGTGGTGGGTACCATAACAGCATTACAAAAATGAAAGGCTCCATTTGTTTTAATGGAAAACACTATTCATCGAAAATTGATTTTCATTCCTTACCAAAACAAACATTTGAAAATGGGGAAATGATGGAAAATCATTTTTCTGGGAAAGTGTTTTCCTCCAAAACAAATGGAGCCTAACTTACAGTGGCAATGTATACTCATACACATTTCTCTTACCCCTTCTAATGGCCTCATTACCTTTTCCCTCCACTTTTTTTTCCTTTTAACTTCCTACCCAAACAAACCCTTAAGAAAAAATAAATTCCTAAATACCAAATTAAAGTGAGAAAATGACACTTAACTTTTACAATATTGCATGAACATTTCTATGCTTAAACAGAACCATAATTCATCTTCCAAAATACATCAATTAATCCCTTAGCTTAGGCTGTGTTTGGAGGGAACAAAAAACCCATTTCAAAAGTTTCCCCCTTTGTATAATACAAAAGAGCATACATGCATATAACTTCAATAACTTTCCCACAATTCTCTCCAAAGAACTAAAACATATCAAAATTTGGATTTTTAATTCCACTTGAGTTACAATTTTCCAACAACATCAAATTCACTTTAAATAACCCATTTCCTAAAATTAAAAATCATATGCTTAACAAAATCACCAAAATTTTCACAGCAAACAACCCACTAAAACCAA
>PYUH01000351.1:309254-373641 GCA_016808085.1 Suaeda aralocaspica
TATATATATATATATATACTATAAAAAAAGAATGTCAGATTATCAATCTGTACAAATACAAGCAAAACTCGCATTCAACCACATTACGGAAACCTTAATCTCAAAAGACAATATGTTCTTTTTTTTAAAAAAGAAAAACAAACTAATTTTCACTTTCCACCTTCACAATCCCTCAATTCCAATTCAAAAACATATCAATTTCTTTTATCCTATGTGGTGGGTACCATAACAGCATTACAAAAATGAAAGGCTCCATTTGTTTTAATGGAAAACACTATTCATCGAAAATTGATTTTCATTCCTTACCAAAACAAACATTTGAAAATGGGGAAATGATGGAAAATCATTTTTCTGGGAAAGTGTTTTCCTCCAAAACAAATGGAGCCTAACTTACAGTGGCAATGTATACTCATACACATTTCTCTTACCCCTTCTAATGGCCTCATTACCTTTTCCCTCCACTTTTTTTTCCTTTTAACTTCCTACCCAAACAAACCCTTAAGAAAAAATAAATTCCTAAATACCAAATTAAAGTGAGAAAATGACACTTAACTTTTACAATATTGCATGAACATTTCTATGCTTAAACAGAACCATAATTCATCTTCCAAAATACATCAATTAATCCCTTAGCTTAGGCTGTGTTTGGAGGGAACAAAAAACCCATTTCAAAAGTTTCCCCCTTTGTATAATACAAAAGAGCATACATGCATATAACTTCAATAACTTTCCCACAATTCTCTCCAAAGAACTAAAACATATCAAAATTTGGATTTTTAATTCCACTTGAGTTACAATTTTCCAACAACATCAAATTCACTTTAAATAACCCATTTCCTAAAATTAAAAATCATATGCTTAACAAAATCACCAAAATTTTCACAGCAAACAACCCACTAAAACCAAACAATGATCACCAAAATAAAATAAAAATAAAAAGAAATATAAACAAATAATAATAATAAAAATGAAAGATTACCTGCATAGTGTAAGTCTTTCCACTACCAGTAGCACCATAAGCAAAAACAGTAGCATTAAACCCACTAAAAATCCCAGGAATCAAAGGCCTTACTTCCTTCTCGAAAATCGCCGCTACATTTTTATCTTCTTGTTCATAAAACCCATCTAATTTATACAATTCTTGTCGACTAAAACCCACAAAATTCAAACAGTTTTATAAAAAAAATAAAAAATAAAACCCCAAATCAATTTCAAAAAAAAAAAAAAAGGAAAATTGAGGAATTAAACACTAACCTAGTATCTGGGTCTTTGAGATGGACAGAAACTTCGCCATTAAAAGAATCAAAAACTCCATTAGAGGGAAAAATTGAAGCGCATGGAAGTGGGGTTTCGGAATTTGGTGTGATTTCGTTTGGGAGAAAGGGGCGTAATCTTACGATTACGCGAACGTTGGAAGTGATCTTTGGATTTGAGGGTTTCAATGGGGTTGAAGATTTGATTGAATTCGCCATTAGAGGAGTTTGATTTGGTGTTGAACTGAATTTTGGGAGAATTAAGTGAGAGTAAAGCAGAGGAATGAGAATGAAGGGGAAGAATGAAGAAGGTGATGACCGTTGGATGAATTTGGGTTGGGTGTTGGAGTATAAAGTTGATTTTTTTATTTTATTTTATTTTATTTTATTTTATTTTTATTTTTATTTATTTTTTATTATTATTATTTTTTTTTTTTTGTGTTGGTTTGTTTTGGGTTGAATTGGGTGACCGTTTGGTATTTGAATTGGATGAAAGTAACACCTTTAGGCTTTACTTTCAGGCTTTAGTTTTAGATTGGTTTATTAATTTGGAGAGCTGAACAATTAATTATTTGAGGTAATATGTTACTTCCTCCGTTTTTAAATGGTTGATATTTTTGGAATCTGACGCTATTTATAGATTGGGAGAATCTTTTAAATTCCTTTTAATATATAGAATATAATATAATCAAATGGGGTTTGTTTGATTCGTACGTTATCAATATCCAATCATTATAATTTTTACATATACACAACAAGAGATATTTAAGGACAAACAATTGCATTGACATATGTACAAGTCAAAGCGTATCAAACAAATACGAATAGAGGGAGTAGAAGTTTAAGGATAAAGGCTAATTTTCATATGCACTATAAAGTTTTTTGACTATTTACAAAAATGTCATGTGGTTTCCATTTTATACATATCACAGTGATTTACTAGGGTTATTGCGAGTTATGTAGTATGGGTACTTCATGAGGATAATCGTTTTGGATTCCAATTTGTTTTATACAATTAGGTATTCTTTGACATTATTTTTTACGTTTGTTGTTCGGCTGTTCCTAATTCTAGATATGTATTCATTTCTGATCACGAAGCTGACCCCACTGCAACCTAAGTTAGTGACCCCAATGGGTATTCGTTGATTGTCTCAAACCTGGATAAAAGAGTAAGGTTGTTGCAACCTAGGTTTCACTGAGTTGGGTGATATGAATGTAAAAATTGAGACATAAATCAAAATTTTAAATATTTAATGTTTAGAATTGTACTTTTGCAAAGCCAATGTTCAGAATTTTATTTAGCATATTCATTTCCCAAATTATTATGTAATATTCACTTTCTTTTTTAAAAGTTCTAATGTTCAAATTCACCTTATTTGTGTGGTCATACTTTAGAATTTTACTTAGGATATTATATTAAATTAATATTTGCTCATGTTACACTATTGATGAGGCTATCATTAACCTATCGAAAATAAACATCAGTACTCTAACCATGTATTTAGGGAAGTAGAGATCGGATGTACTCATGGACAGAGAAATATGAATTTTCCACTAACTCTACAAAAATAAAAAGTCTAACTATTATAAGAATCTTGGTGATTTGTATCGTGGCGCTAGAAAAATGACATTGATAATAGAAATAAGTGGGGATTTAAACAAATTAAATTAATCCTAGGACTACAGTGTACTATAAACTTGATAACAAACTTGAATGAAAATCGATTAAAGACGACTCCTCTAAATTAGGGCTCTTTAGTTCTCTCAAACCTAAACTCCCACAAAAGAGTGAAAACCCTTCAAGCGGCTTTTGCTCTTGTCTAGTCTCATTTTGCTTATTGCCCATATAATCCATTGTGGGTTTCTTACCTAATAGCAGCATTGTAGACATAAAACTTTCATACGAGGTAATATTGTCAAATGTTGACCATTTTATGCCAAGTCAAATCGTCAACATTAGGGGTGTGCAAAATCGGATACCAGAAATTTTCCGATCCTGTAAACCGGATATCCGGATTTTTCGGAATAAAAAAATGCATTTTGTATCCGATCCGGGAAAACCGAAATTCTGGATATCCGGAAAATTCGGTTTATGTTTTCTTTACAAATTCGGAATCCGGATTTTAAAAATCTCATTCCAGTTCCGGTCCGGTATCTGTTTTAAAAATTGGATTTCTGGTCCGGATTTTTCGAATTTTAAAAACCCGGATTGGATATCCGATTTTTTGGAACGAAAATTCGGAAAACTGGATCTGAAATTCGGAATTTTTTGCACACCCCTAGTCAACATTAACATCTAAAGTCTCATGTTGAGTTTTTGGTCATGGCCAAATTTTAATTAGCCCAAACTAATCAATAAGAAACAGATGTAATATATTATTTCGGGTTTATAAAATTTGGCCCAATTAAGTTACATATCAAGGGTCTATTTCTTATGTTAAATGAATGGATCATTAAAGGAAGATTAGATTGATTAGGCCCATGAAATGAGACCCCTAACACCTAGAGAGGTTTATAAATATTATTCCTCACATCATTTTTCAGTCTCTACTCACATATATGCAAAAAGATTACATACATTTTTTTGAAGAGATAATTTTGATGTCATTCATTTGAAGAAATAAAAGAGTGCTCAAGAGTTCTACTTTTTTACAAGAAACTCAATCAAATCAAGTTCTGGTGAAAAAGAACAACAAGCACCCAAAATCATGTCGTTCCACTACTATAGTTCAAATTCAAACCTTGGATTAGAAAGTAGGAACACACCCTCGGTGGAGATTGTACTCAAATTTTAGTGTTAATAAAAATACCATTTGTTACATTCATTTTATATCTCGTATTTTCCGCAAAACTTAAAACCTATGTTTACAATCATTATCAACAATATCAAACATAGCAATCAAACCTGGCTAGAATTCAATTGCAAAGATAATAAATTGATTGTTGAAAATATTACATGAATAAACTAATCGGCTAATAAAAATAATTTCATTGGTATGGTTGATAAGTGTATTTCATTCATGTATTTTACCCCCTTTTCTAGTTTATTTTGACTCTAACCTATGCTCTTCAGAGCTATTTTGGATAACATTTGGTTGTATGGAGTTGTTTGTGCTTGTTAGTGACTTTTTGCAGGATTTCGATGTTTTTGCATTGATTCCGAGGCAATCATATGAGTTACAACTAGATACTAGAAGCTATGGGTTAGAATTGAAGTATTCAGGAAGCTATGATGAAGCCTTGAGTAGCTAGAAGACGAGGTGACTTGATTTAAGTGAAGAGAGAATTTCGCTCGGGCAGTCGGGCGGATTTCGCCTAGGCAGTCGGCGGAATTTACTTAGCATTTTCAAAAAGATGGGACGAAAACACTGATCGCGCCCGATCAGTCGAGCGGTTTGTGTAGAAGGCCTATTGCACTTGTCTCGGCTGCCCGATCGGGCAGCATTCGCTCGGTTGGTCGGGCGGTTTGTCTGGAGCCCGTTTTTCTCCTTTTTTAGCTCGGGCCTTGTACTTTTTATATAATTAGCTATTGTTTTAGGTCATTTACACACATGACAATAAGATTATTTTTTTCCTTAGGGTTTTTCATTCAGTTTCTCTCTAGAAATTACTTTTGTCAAAACTTAATCATTCATTCAATACAATCCCAATTTCAAGTTCTACTTTATTTCTTCTCTTGTTTTTATTAGTTTGATTATGTTTCTTAGTTATAGTTGTTAGTAGTACTTTAATTCTAGATCTTGTTTTTGCCCTAGCTTATGTTTTTGAGTTATTTTGTTCATGTTAATTAGTTTAATTGCTTTAGTCATGTTTTTAGTTCTAGTTCTTATTTTCGATTTAGTTTCTTTAATTTCAATCATGCGTGAGTAGTTTTCTTTCTAGAACTAGGGGATCTATGAATCGTTCTTGATGTTTTGTTCATAGTTGTTAATGATGAGGCTATCGCACACCTATCAAAAATATACCGAACCACTCTAACTAATATAGCTAGGGAAGTAGGGATCGAATCCACAGGGAAGCAATTAATCCTATTAGTTCTAAAAAGTTGAAACAGTGTAAAGGGCCTTTGAATGTTGAATCAAGATTAAGAAGTTAACTAAAACTAGAACTAAATTGATTAATGGATGAATTTATGACTAAGCCTAGGACATCGGTTCACCATAGGTTAACAAGTGAATTGCACACAATTAATTAACAGATTATCACTTTCCTTGAATTAAGGTCCACTAATTCTCTCGAATCTAGTCTCCTTCAAAACCCCTCTAATGGCTCTCGCTCACTTAGACTCGTTTTGCTTATTGTCCTTATGATCTAATTGTGGTAATCTTACCTCTCGGCATCGATTTCAACAATATCAGACTAACAATTAAACCTGGCCTGTATTTAACTCTGAAAGCAATAAAAGTTGACAACAGGAATTCAAGAACATTAATAGCCAAACTAACAATTATGAGTAAAACATCAAAAATCAACCCATGGATCCCCTAGTCCTAGAAAAGGAACTACTCACTCATAATTGAAAGCATAAAAACTAAATCAATGAAAGGAATTAAAGTCCTAAACATGATTAAACTAAACAAACCAACAATAATCAAGAAATTAAAATCTACCATAAAACTAATAAAACTAAGAGCATAAATTAAAACTAATAATAAACAATAATAAAGAACAAGAATTGAGATTGAATGAAACCTGAATATTATTGATTGAATAAAGTTCCACACTTAGAGAGAATTTTTTACTAAAACTAGGGTTTGTAAATTGTAAAAAGCGTAAATGACCATTAGGAGTCTAAAACATTAAGTACTAAGGCTAAACAAGGAGAGAAACACGCGGAAATCCCCCTCGGAGCCACTCGCCCAGAGGGGTCCGGGCCAGCAGCCCTTACCCGGGCGGTTGGCTCGCTTGGTTTCGTTTCTCGGTTTTTGCTCGTTCTTCCTTAATTACTTCTTTAATTCTTCATTTAGCACTTCTAATCTTCAGTAAAGCTTCCCAAATGACTTCAACTCCTCACTAAGTTCTTCAAGTGCTTCAAAAGGCTCGGAAAACAACGATAAATCATCGATTCCTGTAAAATCTTATAAAAAGCACAACCAACACTCGAAATAGCAAAAGTTAGTAGAAATGGCTCAAAAGAGCCGTATTAGAGCTAAAAATCAATCGAGATTGGGGGTAAAATACATATCAAATATCAACTTATCAAACTCCCCAAAGCCAAACCTTTGCTTGTCCTCAAGCAAACAACTAAGCAAACAATGACTTCACCCCTTTAACTTTGCAAAACAAGATTAACTCAAGCAATTCCGAGTATGTAAGTTCCTCAACCAACCCATCAAAATCCCTTTACCGCCATCCACTTAAATCAAAATCAATAAGCCAACCATGTAAGAAATAGAAGTCGATGACTAGAGTAGCTCACTCGGTGTCACTCCATACATAAAATTGAGCATAAATAATGAAGCTCACCCTTAATCCTAAATAAGAATGCAAATGCAATAAGTGTTTGAATAAAAATTTTGAGAACCCAAACCCACATCTCACACCTCATGCAAGTGTTTAAGGGCAGTCACTCAATCCTAGTATGAAAGTCGACTCGAAATGCAAGTAATACTCACTAGCCTTGGCAATTGACTCACTTCACAAGAACTAAAAGCATGCAGATGCCGAACAAAAAGGTCTTTATAAGCTTGTAATGTGGCTAGGGTGATGGGTAGGATATAATTTGGGATAATATAGTGGTAAATGCGGGCTATACGCATGTAGCAATCAAAGATCATAATCAACATCTCCAACATCAAACCAATTCTCAAAGAATCACCTCATACCATAAAACTTTACATTTCAACTACTCCAAATATCACAAGCTTTTCTTCTTCAACATCTTTCAATTTTTTTCAACTCTTTTTTTTTCTTTTTTTTCATTTTTCATTTCTTTTTTTTTTTTTTTTTTCAACTTTCTAGATTTTTTCAATTTAGGCTCACGACTCTTAATGACATGTCAAAGACAAAATCATCACACATACATAAGTAGACCACTAAAAGATGTATAACATTATAATTCTTCATTAAAACTAGCCTAGGCATTGGTATGCAGAGCCTTGATGTGAGACCTATTATTAAACTTTAACAGCAACCTTTCCACAATTTCCCAATCCTCCAAAACTTCCAACAAATGCTTAACAACAACAAAACAACTCATCAACTCCCCCAAGCCAAGCTTGGGCATATATCAAATGATTAAAACAAGGTCAAATAAGGTTGTAATGTGACTAAACTGCAAATGAAGGGTAAAAAGCTCAAAATAAGGACCAAGGGAAAAATTTGTGAAGGAGTGCCTAAAATCTTAAAGCTCCTGAAAGAAATGAATGCCTTTTATCATTCGCGACATGTAACACACTAAAGCCAAGCTACTAGAGTCAAAATCCAAAACATGGATCATACATGCACCAGGAACTATGCACACATGAAAAGAAATAAGCATAAAATGATGTATGCGGCTCAAATCCTCCCGTTAACACAGTTCAAAACCTCTACTCTACACATGGCTATAATGGCAAGATTAGAAACTGTTTCAAGCTAAGTTAAGTTCAAGTCCAAGTTGGCAATTCCCAAAACATAACTCATCACATGCCCAAATCAATCAGAAACATTTTTAAATAAAATGCGGGGCACAGGGAAGTCACCATTCACAAAGTTACATCAAACCATTCAATCAATCAACTAAAACTAACTACCAAAAGCAAAATAAAAATCTAAACTATGAAAGCAGTACATTTTTTTTGGTCATATGTAAACTCCTACTTCTAACAAGTAGTACAAACCATATGACTATCCTAAGAAAGCAATAAAAACTACACTAGAAAGCAATAAAGTTACCTCCTCCAAGCCGGACTAAGCAATGTCCTCATGCTGAAGGAAGTAAGGGACTCCTCTCTGTCAGACTGGAGGAAAGTGTCAGTGTCCTTACTAGCACTATTATCATCACCATCATCACCACCATCACCACCACCTACTCCTCCTGCTCCACTGGTCCCCTCTCCAAGGTTAAAGTGATACCATGAAGGGTGAGGGCCAGTAGAGGGCACTACACCTGTACAGACGTAGTGGTCATAGATCGGGCACATGGCAAGATGGTGGTCCTGCTCAAAAGTAGTGAACTAACCCATGAACTACTGCTGCTATATCTGAAAGTTGTTGAACTGGTTCTGCAGCTGGTTCATCTGTACCTGCCATAGGGCAAGGTCCATAGGTGGTTGTTGTGGGGGCTGCTGCTAGGGTGGCTGCTGGGGCACAAACTGCGGGAATTGACTCGGCCCGTCACGTCCCGAGGTACCTGCAGAAGAACCTGCACCACGACCATCCAAAGGCATAAGATAGGATTGCTGATCAGGCTGCAATCCAGTATGTGAAGCATTAGGGAGAGTAACAGAAACTCCCCTGGATGGTCCTATGTGCCATCTGATGCGCCCCCCATCCCTCAAATCTAGCCAATCACATTGGCTAAGGTAGGGGACATCCAAGTAGCGGGACCCCACAACAGGGGTCCTACCATACTCAAAGTTGACCTTGTAGTACCTGCGAACATATGTCAAAAGGCCACCAAAAACAATATTGTTAATGGTTAGTTGGCCGAATCGATCTATACCTGCATAAGTCTTACACTGGGTATGTAAGTGCATAGCAAACAGATGAGGAAGATGAAGACGGTAAGGAAAAGAATTTTTAACCAAGTGCCTCCCTAGGCACCACATCACTCTGGTATGAACCTTGCGCTGTTCATACCGACTAAATATCGTCCCTACAAGAAAACTGTGAGTAATCCTAGCAGAGGACTGGTGGATCAGGTTAGCCTTGGCATGTTGCCAATTAGTCAGATGCACGCCTATAAGAGAAAACCACCAAGCAACATCATCAAAGCCCTTTGGGGGTCTAGCACGCCCCCAACTGGCTAAGTCAAAAATAGCCCCAAAGTCCTCGATCGTTTCATAACGATCAACATTGAACATCCTAAAACTGACACCTCTAACATGTGCCTTGGGGTTTGGTCGGTTAATTTCAAAACTCGACATAAACTCGTAAGTTATGTCGGGGTATGTCGGAGCATCCATAGTAAAAAACCTGTGCATACCCATAGACTTAAACAGTTCCTCGGTTTCATCATAAACTCCTAAAGCACGTAACAATTTATGATCTATAAAACGGGTAGGGGCAACATGCCGTAATTTTAACTTTTCGAAACGTACCTTTTGCTCTTGTGAACCAAAAGCTACTAACCCGTAAGTAGAATCGCGCCCCAAGCCTTGTGGTTCGTTCCTTGAGCTAGTTCCGACCCTTTGTCTCCTTGGTGCCATTGAAGGAGTAGTAAAAGTTATGAGGAATTAAGTGGTATGACATGAAAGATTGTTTTAGTGAGATTTGTGGTGGGGACCTAAAAGAGGATGGAAAAAGATTAATTTTGGTGAAGATTAGGGCCGGGTGAATTTGGGTGAGTAATGAGGGAGATATAGTAGAGAGAAGTTAGAGAGAATTATGGAGTTTTGAATTGTAGAGAGAGAAAGAGGAGATAAGAAAATGAGAGGTGAGAGAAGGAAGAAGGAGGAAGAAGAAAGAAAAAGGAAGGAGGAAAGAAGAAGGACGCGTGAAGGGGGGGGGGGGGGGGCTAAGCCGGGCACCTGGGTCGAGCGCCATTCGCCCGGACCTAGGTTGTTCGCCCGGGTACCCAGGCGAAATGCCCTATGCTGAGTTTTTTGTGAAATTTTGGAAAAAAAACTAAGTTCCCAAAAACCTACCACACGCCCGGGCTGAGGGCTGCACGCCCGGAGGGCGGCAATGCGCCCGGAGCATGTTTTTCCCAAATTTCCCAAAAAAAAATCTAAGTCCTCAAAAACCTACTACGCGCCCGGAATGAGGGCTGCACGCCTAGACCTTTTCTGTTTGCCCGGACCCACCCGGGCGGACGACAATTCGTGCGTTTTCGTCCCTTTTTGCACTTTTCACTTAAATTGTACCTGTTTGGAAAAATTCATCAGTACCTCACTCTCCTCGCCAATACTAAGAAAAGAGGTAGAGTCCCTACTAAACTATGAAAATGAATAAAGAAAAGGTACTAAAAACTATACTAACTGGGTTGCCTCCCGCAAAGCGCTTGTTTAGGGTCATTAGCTCGACCATGTTACCTGATAGCTCATAGGGGGTGTGGGTCTCAAAGATTGATTTCCTCAACCATGCCAACAACATCACCTTCATGGTAGTTCTTAAGGCGGTGTCCATTAACCTTAAATCGCTCCCTTTTTTCATTCTGAACCTCCACAAAGCCGTACTGGCTCACCATGGTGACAATGAAAGGACCGCTCCACCTAAACCTCAACTTTCCTGGAAAAAGCTTCAATCTAGAGTTGAATAACAAGACCTTATCACCTACTACGAACTCCTTTCTAACAATTCGCTTATCGTGCCATTTCTTAGTCTTCTCCTTGTAGATCTTAGCACTATCATAGGCTCCCAATCGAAACTCGTCTAGCTCACTTAATTGAAGTAATCGCTTCTTACCTGCAAGCTTGGCATCCATGTTGATCTCCTTTACTGCCAGTAGGCCTTGTATTCTAACTCAACCGGCAAATAGCACGCTTTCCCGTACACTAACCGATAAGGAGATGTACCAATAGGTGTCTTGAAGGTCGTTCTATATGCCCATAATGCATCATGCAGCTTGCTACTCCAATATTTCCTTGACTTTGCAACCGTTTTCTCCAGGATAGCCTTGATTTCTCGATTTGAAACTTCCACCTGACTACTGGTTTGTGGATGGTATGCCAATCCTGTTCTATGGTAGACACCGTACTTCTCCATTAGCTTATCTAACCTTTTCTCATGGAAATGCTTTCCCCCATCACCGATGACAGCTCTAGGGACTTCGAACCTAAGAAAGATGACTTGCTTAAACAACCTCAACACAGTGTTAAAATCGCAATGGGGGGTAGCAAGAGCTTCCACCCATTTAGAAACATAATCCACAGTAGCTAATATGAAACGGTTTCCGTTAGAGGATGGAAAGGGGCCCATATAATCAATGCCCCAAACATCAAAAAACTCAACTTCCAATATACCTGTTTGTGGCGTTTCATGCCTTTGTGAAATATTACCTATTCGTTGGCACGAATCACAAGACATCATAAAGGATCTAGCATCCTGTAGGATAGTGGGCCAATAAAACCCGATTCGAGGACCTTAAACATCGTCTTAGAGGGTCCGGCGTGACCTCCATACGGTGATGCATGGCAATAGTGAAGTACACCTTAGACTTCCCATTCCGGAACACATTTCCTGTATAGACCATCTGCACACTCACGAAACAAGTTAGGATCATCCCAAAAGTATCGCTTAACATCATGCAAAAACTTCTTTTTTCTGCTGGTAAGTCAAATCAGAGGGTAAGACACCTCCAACAGCATAATTAGCAAAGTCAGCAAACCAAGGAGAATTTACACAAACTGTAAACAGATGTTCATCAGGAAAAGAATCATCGATGGGGGTAGAGATCTCCCCATCATCATACTGTATTCTCGATAAGTGGTCAGCTACCACATTCTGTGCTCCCTTCTTATCACGAATCTCGAGATTGAACTCTTGGAGCAACAAAATCCACCGAATAAGCCTCGGTTTGGCTTCCTTCTTCCCAAGTAGATACTTAAGAGTTGCATGGTCAGTGTAAACAATAACTTTCGAACCTACAAGGTAAGCCCGAAATTTATCTAATGCATAAACAATAGCAAGCAACTCCTTTTCCTTGGTGGCATAGTTGACTTGAGCTTCATCCAAGGTCTTACTAGCATAGTAAATAGCATGTAGAACCTTATCCCTCCTTTGACCTAAAACTGCACCAACTGCAAAATCACTAGCATCACACATTATCTCAAAAGGTAAATTCCAATCGGGAGATTGTATGATAGGTGCCGAAATTAATGCATTTTTAATCATATTAAATTAAGACATTCATCAGTGAATTTAAACTCAGCATCCTTCAGAAGCAATTGGGTTAGTGGTTTCGCATTTTAGAAAAGTCTTTAATAAACCTGCTATAAAAGCCAGCATGACCCAAAAAACTTCTTACCCCTTTAGCATTCACCAGAGGTGGCAATTGCTCAATTACCTGTATTTTCGCCCTATCCACCTCAATACCGCGCTCGGACACCAAATGTCCCAATACCACCCCTTCATTGACCATGAAATGGCATTTCTCCCAATTTAAGACCAAATTCACCTGCTCACATCTTTCGAGAACTTTAGTCAAGTTAGTCAAACAGGATTCAAAATCAGAACCATAGAAACTAAAATCATCCATGAAGACTTTCATAATAGACTCTATGAACTCAGAAAAGATGCTCATCATGCAACGTTGGAAAGTAGCTGGTGCATTACATAAACCAAAAGGCATTCTACGATATGCTAAAGTACCATAAGGACATGTAAAGGTGGTTTTGTCTCTATCATCAGGATGGATGGGAATCTGAAAGAAACCTGAATATCCTTCAAGGTAACAGAAATACTTATTCTTAGCTAACCTTTCCAACATTGGATCAATAATAGGGAGGGGGAAATGATCCTTTTTAGTTGCAACATTCAGTTTTCTATAATCAATACACATTCTCCATCCTGTAACAACTCTAGTAGGAATCAATTCATTCTTATCATTACGAACAACAATTGTTCCCCCCTTCTTAGGGACTACCTGTACGGGACCTACCCATTGGGAACCAGGCACCGAGTAAATGATACCTGCATCTAGAAGTTTAAGAACTTCCTTCTTCACCACCTCCTGCATGTTAGGATTCAAACGACGTTGACCCTGTATACAAGGTTTATGACTTTCCTCTAAATGAATTCTATGCATGTAGAAATCAGGACTAATACCCGTCAAATCATCGATAGTATAACCAATAGCCTTCTTATGAGGCTTAAGCATAGACAAAAGCTTATCAAGTTGACTATCAGTAAGAGAAGCACTAACAATGACCGGATACAACTCCTTATCATCTAGAAAAGAATATTTCAAGTTCGAGGGGAGTGGTTTCATCTCAGGNATATTTCAAGTTAGAGGGGAGTGGTTTCATCTCAGGTTAGGTTACCTCCTTGACAGAACAAACCTCTTGAGGTAACTCAACAAATCTCCGGCTCTCCTCCGGATTCAATTCCTCACCAGTAAGATCCTGGACCAAACTATCGGCATCAGCTGTACCTTCTCCTGCACAAACATCAAGACAAACAACGGCCTCCAAAAGATCCTTTATCGTGGATCGAGGCATATCATCAATAACAATTTCATCAATGACATCAATAACATAGCATGACTGTTCCATCATAGGACTCTTAAGAGCAGCATTATGATTAAATGTGACTTTATCATCCCCTAAAGAAAGAGTCAAACTACCATTTTTGACATCAATAACAGCACTTGCAGTGTGTAAGAATGGTCTACCAAGTATAATCGGAATATGAGCATCCTCATCCATATCTAACACAACAAAATCAACAGGAATAAAGAATTTCCCGACTCTCACCAGGACATCCTCTAAAATACCCTTAGGGTATTTCACTGTCCTATCTGCCTGTCTCTTATACACATCTAGATGTNGTAATGTTAGTGACCTTCAAAGCACCCATATCAAGCTTTTTAAAAATAGACAAAGGCATGACACTAACAATAGCTCCTAAATCACATAAAGCTTTGTCAATAAACAGTGGGCCAATGTTACAAGGAATAGAAAAACTTCCCGGGTCCTTCAGCTTAGGTGGGGTCTTGTTTTGCAATATATCACTGCACTCCTGAACAGGCTATCGCACACCTCTCAAAAATAATCGAACAACTCTAAATAATATAGCTAGGGAAGTAGGGATTGAATCCTCAAGGAAGCTATTAAATTCTACTAGTTCTAAAAAGCCTAAAGTGTGTAAGGGGCCTTGGTGGAAAATTCGGTAAATGATTTCTATGACTAGGAAGACTAAGAATAAAACTAGAGAAATAACGGTAAATTATGGATTAAACACTATTAATGGGAACCTAGGGCTATCGGTTCACTATGATCAATCAACAAACTCAATTAACGCTCACTAATCAATTCATTGGCATTCATTGAACTAGGGCTCACTAATTCTCTCAAACTTAGGCTCCCTCAAAACTCCTTTACCGGCTCTCGCTCGCATAAATTCGTTTTTGCCTATTATACAGTGGTCTAATTGTGGTAATCTTACCTCTCGGCCTCGATTTCTACAATAACCTAACTTGCAACTAAATCTGGCCACAATTTAATTGCAATCACTAGAAATCAATAATAGGAATTCAATTAAAATCCAAGAACTANATAATAGGAATTCAATTAGAAGCCAAGAACTAATTAGAAAACATAAATTAAATTCAGACCATGATCATAGATCCCCTAACCCTAGAAAAAAAAGACTACTCACTCATAATTAAGGTAACAAAAACAAAATTAACATTAAACAACATGAACATGAACAAAGAATTAATTAAAACTAGAATTAAAACTAAATTAACTACTAACAAAACTAAATTAAGAAACAAAAACAGCAAAATTAATTAATCTAAACTAAAAACTAAGAACCTAAAGAGATTCATGAAATTAAAATAATTGAAAAGCATAAGGAAAGAAGGTACCAAATTAATGATTGAAATCGCATTTATTGAAAGCTTGAATTGTTGTAAAAAGTAATTAATTCTAAGATTCTAGAGAGAATAATCAATTTTGGATTCCTAGGCCTTAAAGTATGATAAAAACTAGGTAGTCCCGTGCCCCCTTTACATTGAGTATATATAGTATTTAGGTTTTTAATTAACTAGAACCCACGAACAAAAACCGCGAAGAAAAGCCGACGGGAAGCCATACACACTAGCTGCGCCCATAGGGAACAAAAGGCATTCCTTCCCTGCGCCCGCAGGTCTTCAGGTTTGCAGTTTGTGAAGCTGTTGATCTATGATGCGCCCGCATAGAACAAATGATGATTAAGGGCTGCGCCCGCATAAAGCTTATACAACTACATTTTGACGATCTTCCTTAATTGTTCGCTCGATTCTTCGAATCTAGTTTGTAACTTCTCGTAACTTGGCACGCATCCCGAGGTAGGTGCATTTTGACTCAATTTAGCTTCCAATGACTTCATAACTCTCTATTACGCTCCTGTAGCATATAAAACAAAATCGAGAACCACGCGTGGTAACCGAAAGAGTATAACATAACCGAAGGTTCTAAAAGTCAACTAAAGACGCTAAAACCGATCCAAAACAAAACTTAACATCGAGATAAGATATTTAGTCAAAACAAAGCCACAAACTTAACTTTTTAGCACAAGAATCAACCGAAAATGAGGGAAAAACACAACATAAAATACGTATATCAACTCCTCTGTAAGTGCTACGGTCTCCACCACATCCAATTCGCGTTTTCTGCTCAAAATGTCTTTCAAAAACTTAGTGTAAGTAGGAATTTGAGTTATCAAATCAGTAAAAGAACAGTAACCTGCAAATTCCTAACAATAGCTAAAAATTTACTGAAATGATTATCGTTCTTACTCCTGGTCACCCTGTTCGAAAAGGGAAACCTAACCTGTGGCCTCGGGATCGTATCAATCGATGTGTCGTCTACCTTTTCCTTAGGTGCTTCAGCCTCCTTATCTTGAACTGTCTCTACCTCTAAGTCTTCAATCACCATATCATTGGTCTTCTTAGGTCCAGTTTCAATATCAGAATTAACATCATCAGTAGGCATTTTCGGACCCTCATAAGCAGTTCCACTCCTCAAAGTAATGGCATTGACATGGTCCCTCGAGAGATTATGCGGAGCCTGTGATACTGGAGGTGTAGGTTGTGATAAATGGAAGGTGGCCCAGTTGCCTTTGAGCATTTGATTGTGCAATCTAAGCTATCTAAGACTCCAAGTGCTTGTTGTGAGCCTGCATTGCCTCCATATTTTTTTTGCATCTGTAACATCATATTCTTCAGCTCTGAAATTTCACCACTTGGTTGAGCCGGCAATGGTGGTGCTGATAATGGTGGCCTGCTGAAACCTGGTGGTTGTGGTAGTACATATATCTGCATCTGCTTGTGTACCTGCTGAGGTGGTATAGTTTGTTGAGGATTCTGCACATTACTACTATTTTTGTAGGAAAAGTATGGATGATCGTTTCAGCCCGAATTATATGTTTTGGAAAATTGATTGTTCTTGTAGGCTTGGAAGGCATACACTTGCTCTACTGAACTGGTACATAACTGGGAACTATGACCGAATGAACACAAAAAGGGACAGTGCATCCCGAAAGTGCAGCCATTGCAGCTACAGGTGATGGTGGAGGAGCTGTAGTACCAATCTTATCAAGCTTCTGACTTATGGCATTGATCTGTGCAGCTAAACTCTCATACTTATCATCAACTACATGTTTTCCACCCTTCTTGGAATGCCCTCTAAGGTTACCAAACTGTGAATTATGAGTAGCAATTTCATCAATCAGTTCATATGTAGCATTGACCTCCTAGTTCATGAATCGACCATGATGAGGCTATCGTACACCTATCAAAAATAAACCTAACCACTCTAACTAATATAGCTAGGGAAGTAGGGATCGAATCCATAAGGAAGCAATTAGACCTATTAGTTCTAAAAAGTCTAGACTGTGTAAAGGGCCTTTGAGTGACAATTGTGATCAAGAAATTAACTAGAATTAAAGCTAAATTGATTAAGAAATTAAATTAATGACTAAACCTAGGACATGGGTTCACCACAGATTAATCAACGAATTGCACACAAATAATTAAATAGATTATCAATTTCCTTGAATTAAGGTCCACTAATTCTCTCGAATCTAGTCCCCTTCAAAACTCCTCTAATGGCCCTCGCTCACTTAGACTCGTTTTTCCTATTGTCCTTATGATCTAATTGTGGTAATCTTACCTCTCGGCATCAATTTCAACAATACTAAACCTAGCCAGTATTTAATTGAAAGCAAAAACAATTGACAATAGGAATTCAAGCACATTAATAGTTAAACTAATATTTATGAGCAAAACATCACCAATTAATCCATGGATCCCCTAGTCCTAGAAAAGGAACTACTCACTCATAATTGAAAGAATAAAAACTAAATCAACAAAAGCAATTTAAATCCTAAACATGATTAAGTTAAACAAACCAATAATAATCAAGAAATTAAATCTAAACATAAAACTATTAAAACTAAGAGCATAAATTGAAAATAATAATAAACATTAATTAAGAACAAGAATTGAGATTGAAATAAATCCTGAATATTATTGATTGATAAGAATTCTACACTTTGAGAGAATTTTAGAGTAAAACTAGGGTTCTAAAGTAAAAGAGGCGTAAATGACTAATTAGGAATACAAAGCCTTAAGTACTTAGGCTAATTACGCTCAAAAACCCCCTTCAGAGCCACCCGCTCGGAGAGATCCGGGCGAGCAGCCCTCACCTGGGCGCACAGCCTCAGTCCGGGCGGGCAGCTTGCCTTGACTCCGTTTCTTGGTTTTTGCACGTTCTTCCTTATTTACTTCTTTAATTCTTCATTTAGCACTTCTAATCTTCAGTTTAGCTTCCCAAATGATTTCCACTCTTCACTAACTTCTTCAAATGCTTCAAAAGGCTTGGAAAACAATGATAAATCATCGATTCCTTAATAAAAGGCACAACAAACACTCGAAATAGCAAAAGTTAGTAGAAATGGCTCAAAAGAGCCGTATTAGAGCTAAAAATCAATCGAGATTGGGGGTAAAATACATATCAAATATCAACTTATCAAACTCCTCCAAGCCAAACCTTTGCTTGTCCTCAAGCAAACAATGACTTCACCCCTTTAACTTTGCAAAACAAGACTAACTCAAGCAATTCCGAGTATGCAAGTTCCTCAACCAACCCATCAAAATCCCTTGACCGCCATCCACTCAAATCAAAATCAATAAGCCAACCATGTAAGAAATAGAAGTCGATGACTAGAGTATCTCACTCGGTGTCACTCCACACATAAAATTGAGCATAGAAAATGAAGCTCACCCTTAATCCCAAATAAGAATGCAAATGCAATGAGTGTTTGAATGCAAAATTTGAGAACCCAAACCCACATCTCACACCTCATGCAAGTGTTTAAAGGTAATCACTTAATCCTAGCATGAATGTCGACTCGAAATGAAAGTGATACTCCCTAACTTTGGCAATTGACTCAATTCACAAGAGCTAAAAATATGCACACGCTGATCAAAAAGGTTTTTATGAGCTTGTAATGTGACTAGGCTGATGGGTAGGATAAAATTTGGGATAATGTGGTGGTAAATGCGGGCTATACGCATGTAACAATCAAAAATCAAAATCAACATCTCCAACATCAAACCAATTCTCATAGAATCACATCACACCACAAAGCTTTACATTTCAACTACTCCAAATATCACAAGCCTTTTCTTTTTCAACATCTTTTCAATTTTTTTTCTCATTTTTCATTTCTTTTTTTTTCAACTTTAAAGAATTTTTTCAACTTAGGCTCACGACTCTTAATGACATGTCAAAGACCAAATCATCACACATACATATCTAGGCCAATAAAAGATGTATAACATTTTAATTCTTCATTAAACTAGCCTAGACATTGGTATGCAGAGCCTTAATGTGAGACCTATTATTAAACTTTAACAACAACCTTTTCACAATTTTCCAATCCTCCAAAACCTCCAACAAATGCAAAACAACAACAAAACAACTCCTCAACTCCCCCAAGCCAAGCTTGGGCATATATCAAATGATTAGAACAAGGCCGAATAGGGTTGTAATATGGCTAAAATGCAAATGAAGGGTAAAAGCTCAAAATAAGGACCAAGGGAAAATTTGTGAAGGAATGCCTAAAATCTGAATGCTCCTAAAAGAAATGAATGCCTTTTATCATTCGCGACATGTAACACACCAAAGCAAAGCTACGAGAGTCAAAAGCCAAAAACATGGATCATACAAGCACCAGGAACTAAGCACACAAGAAAAGAAATAGGCATAAAATAATGTATGCGGCTCAAATCCTCCTGTTAACATAGTTTAAGCCTCTACTCTACACATGGCTATAATGGCAAGATTAGAAATTGTTTCAAGCTAAGTCAAGTTCAAGTCCAAATTGGCAATTCCCAAAACATAACTCATCACATGCGCAAATCAATCAAAAACATTTTTAAAATGCGGGGCACAGGGAAGTCATCATTCACATAGTTTCATCAAACCAATCAATCAACTAACGCTAACTACTAAAAGCAATTAAAAGTCTAAACTATGAAAGCGGTACATTTTTTTGGTCATATGTGAACTCCTACTTCTAATAAGTAGTACAAACTATATGACTATCCTAAGAAAGCAATAAAACTACACTAGAAAGCAATAAAATTACCTCCCCTAAGCCGAACTCATGAATGTCCTCATGCTGAAGGAAGTAAGGCAAGAGATAAGAGAGATGGTGGAGGGGTTTAGGGAGTCCTGGGGGTGTGATATGATGTATATCGGTGAGAGGATGAAGTTGTGCAAGGATAAGAAAGAGGCGTGAGTGGTAGATAGTATTGCATATAGCATACACGGATTGAAATTTGACCACCTCTCATTGTTTCGACCATAACTCACAAATTCTAATTCGGATTGAAATTCGTATTGGAAAGTAGACTCAAATAGCTTTCCAACGATAGGTTGTACCCCTCCTGGAACGTCCTGAAGCAAAAGTTATGGCTGTTTGAAATCTACCTTCTGAATCTGCTACGAACTGTCTATTCGCCCGGGTCGAAGGACCGACGCCCGGAGGAGGTTGCTCGCCCGGAGGGGTCCGGGCATACAGCTCTTTTTCCAAATTTCCAAAAAAAATTCTAATTGTTTAGTTTTGGTTTGCGCGCCCGGGACGATTGCCACACGCCCGGAGGGCGTCGTTCCGCCCGGAGGGGTCCGGGCATACGACTCTTCTCTCTTTTTCCTTGTTTTAAGTCGCTCAACACCTACAAAACACCCAAAAACACTTCGGGAACAATATTATCCCCTCACTCTCCTCAACAAGAACAAGAATAGAGTTAAAGTCCCTACTAAACTAAGGAGATAAAAATGAAAAGGCTACTAAAACTAAACTAACTACGGGTTGCCTCCCGCAAAGCGCTTGTTTAAGGTCATTAGCTTGACCATGTTATCTCATAGCTCATGGAGGATCGAAGAGTGAATGTAAATCATATTTATTTAGATAATCAAAGCAATGAGGAATTATTGGTTGCTCAAATGCCTCACGTTCCTTGGTGAAAACCTCATTATTTGTCGTATTCGCATTGCAAGCATGAGAAGATTGTTTTCGAGGTTTCCGACGTTTCTTGGGACGGGATTTCCTTTTCTTTTGATCCTGATATAGCTTGTTAGTAATACCATCTTCATCACCAGCAACAGTATCCAAACACACAGGAGCCTCCAGAAGATCCTTTTTAGGGGACCGAGGCAAGTCATCAAGAACAATTTCATTAAGAGAACAAATTGCATGACATGATTGTTCTATCATAGGATTTTTCAATGCACTAGCAAGGTTAAAGGTAACCTTGTCATCGCCTACAAAAAGAGTCAAATTTCCATTCTTTACATCAATAACAGCTCCTGTAGTATGTAAGAATGGTCTACCAAGTATAATCGGAATATGAACATCCTCATCCATATCTAACACAACAAAATCAGCAGGAATAAAGAATTTCCCGACTCTCACCGGGACATCCTCTAAAATACCTTTAGGGTACTTCACTGTCCTAATTGTCATCTGCAAAGTAATGTTAGTAACCTTGAAAGCACCCATATTAAGCTTTTTGCAAATAGACAAAGGCATGACACTAACACTGGCCCCTAAATCACATAAAGCTTTATCGATAAATAATGGGCCAATGTTACAAGGAATAGAAAAACTTCCCGGGTCTTTCAACATAGGTGGTGACTTGTTTTGTAATATGGCACTGCACTCCTCCGTAAGTGCTACGGTTTCCACCACATTCAACTCACGTTTCCTGCTCAAAATATCTTTCAAAAATTTAGTTTAAGTAGGAATTTGAGTTATCAAATCAGTAAATGGAACAGTAACCTGCAAATTCTTCACAATATCTAAAAATTTACTGAAATGATTATCATTTTTACTCCTAGTTACCCTGTTCGGAAAGGGCAACCTAACCTGTGACCTTTGGATCGTATCAATCGATGTGTCATCTACCTTCTCCTTAGGTGCTTCAGTTTCCTTAGCTGGAACTGTCTCTAGATCTTCAATCATCACATCACTGGTCTTCTTATCTCCACCTGCAACATCAGAATTAACATCATCAGTAGGCATTTTCGGGCCCTCATAAGCAGTTCCACTCCTTAAAGTAATGGCATTGACATGGTCCCTCGGGGGATTCCGTGGTGCCTGTGATACTAGAGGTGTAGGTTGTGATGGAAGGTGGCCTGGTTGTCTTTGAGCAGTTGATTGTGCAATCTGAGCTATCTGAGTCTCCAGGTGCTTGTTGTGAGCCTGCATTGCCTCCATATTTTTCTGCATCTGCAACATCATATTTTTCAGCTCTGAAATTTCACCACTAGGTTGAACTGGCAATGGTGGTGCTGATAGTGGTGGCCTGCTGAAACCTGGTGGGTGTGGTGGTACATATCTCTGCATTTTCTGTGGTGCCTGCTGAGATGATATAGCTTGCTGAGGATTCTGTACATTACTATTGTTCTTGTAGGAAAAGTATGGGTGATCCTTCCAGACTGGATTATATGTATTGGAAAATAGGTTATTCTTGTAGGCTTGAAAGGCACACATTTGCTCCACTGAACTGGTACATGACTGGGAACTATGACTGAATGAACCACAGGAATCATAGAAAGGGTCAGTGCATCCCGAAAGTGCAGCTACAGGTGATGGTGGAGGGGCTGTAGTACCAATCTTATCAAGTTTCTGACTTATGGCATTGATCTGTGCAGCTAAACTCTCATACTTATCATCAACTACATGTCTTCCACCCTTCTTGGAATGCCCTCTAAGGTTACCAAACTGTGAATTATGAGTAGCAATTTCATCAATCAGTTCATATGCAACATTGACCTCCTGGTTCATGAATCGAACATTAGCAGCAGAATCTAACAAAGCCCTACTCTCATTACCCAAACCATTGTAGAATGACTGAACCAAAAACCACTTCTTAAGCCCATGATGAGGACACATTCTCAAAAACTCCTTGAACCGTTCTATAGCATCATAAAGTGACTCATCTGTTTCCTGATTGAAATTAGTAATTTGACTCCTTAATAAAGCGGTTCTCTGTGGTGGATAGTACTTCCTCTGAAAAGCAAGAGCCAAGTCTTCCCAACAAGTAATTGTAGCCATATTAAGATCATTCAACCAGGTTCTAGCCTTGTCTTTCAACGAAAACGGGAACATTCTCCTTCTAATGTAATCCTTAGAAACATTCATTTTCTTGATAGTATCACAGTATTGAAGAAAATTCTGCAAATGTAAATTCAGATCCTCCTTCAATGTCCCTGATAACTGATTTCGTTCAACCATATTCACAAGGGCTGGTTTCAGTTCAAAATTAGCAGCATCGGTATTGGGTACTAAATAACCTCCAGCCATAGACTCCGTACTAGGCAAGAAATAGTCTCTCAAGACTCCGTACTAGGCAAGAAATAGTCTCTCAATGAACGGGCCGCAGGTGGCGGTGGTGGAGGTGGTGGTCCTCTACCCTGTCCTTCTCCTTCGGCAGCCATTTCGACCTCTAAATACCCTTCAAACAACGGGTTGAAGGTGAACTCGAAAAACTGAGACAAATCAGAAACAGTTTCCTCCACGGATCGGTGAAGAAAAATTCGGCGTCTACTACGTCTCAACCGCTTCAAAAATACTTACTCGGGCTCATGGAAAATGAAAATGTCAGGCTCGTGGTCGGTTTGCATAAACCTATAAACCTGCACAATATGCAACTCCGAGCAATAATGACAAACTGCCTCAAAGAACTTTGAGAGTAAGGAAAATAAAAAGAAAGCAGTATAAACCCGACTAATAGAATTAAAAATTGCCTCCCCGGTAACGACGCCAAAATTAGATGAGGCTATCGCACACCTATCAAAAATATACCGAACCACTCTAACTAATATAGCTAGGGAAGTAGGGATCGAATCCACAGGGAAGCAATTAATCCTATTAGTTCTAAAAAGTTGAAACAGTGTAAAGGGCCTTTGAGTGACAATTGTGATCAAGAAATTAACTAGAATTAGAGCTAAATTGATTAAGAAATTAAATTAATGACTAAACCTAGGACATGGGTTCACCACAGATTAATCAACGAATTGCACACAAATAATTAAATAGATTATCAATTTCCTTGAATTAAGGTCCACTAATTCTCTCGAATCTA
Source organism: Suaeda aralocaspica (assembly GCA_016808085.1). Taxonomy (NCBI): domain Eukaryota; kingdom Viridiplantae; phylum Streptophyta; class Magnoliopsida; order Caryophyllales; family Amaranthaceae; genus Suaeda; species Suaeda aralocaspica. The sequence goes on from PYUH01000351.1 coordinate 332,952, forward strand.
GTCCCCTTCAAAACTCCTCTAATGGCTCTCGCTCACTTAGACTCGTTTTGCCTATTGTCCTTATGATCTAATTGTGGTAATCTTACCTCTCGGCATCAATTTCAACAATATCAAACTAACATCTAAACCTAGCCAATATTTAATTGAAAGTAAAAACAATTGACAATAGGAATTCAAGCACATTAATAGTTAAACTAATATTTATGAGCAAAACATCACCAATTAATCCATGGATCCCTTAGTCCTAGAAAAGGAACTACTCACCCATAATTTAAAGAATAAAAACTAAATCAACAAAAGCAATTAAAATCCTAAACATGATTAAGTTAAACAAACCAATAATAATCAAGAAATTATATCTAAACATAAAACTATTAAAACTAAGAACATAAATTGAAAATAATAATATACATTAATTAAGAACAAGAATTGAGATTGAAATAACACCTGAATATTATTGATTGAAAGATTGATAAGAATTCTACACTTTGAGAGAATTTTAGAGTAAAACTAGGGTTCTAAAGTAAAAGAGGCGTAAATGACTAATTAGGAATACAAAGCCTTAAGTACTTAGGCTAATTACGCTCAAAAACACGCAAAAACCCCCTTCAGAGCCACCCGCTCGGAGGGATCCGGGCGAGCAGCCCTCACCCGGGCGCACAGCCTCGGTCCGAGCGGGCAGCTTGCCTTGGCTCCGTTTCTCGGTTTTTGCTCGTTCTTCCTTAATTACTTCTTTAATTCTTCGTTTAGCACGTCTAATCTTCAGTTAAGCTTCCCAAATGACTTCAACTCTTCACTAAGTTCTTCAAGTGCTTCAAAAGGCTCGGAAAACAATGATAAATCATCGATTCCTGTAAAATCTAATAAAAGGCACAACAAACACTCGAAATAGCAAAGTTAGTAGAAATGGCTCAAAAGAGCCGTCTTAGAGATAAAAATCAATCGGGATCGGAGGTAAAATACATATAAAATATCAACTTATCAGACCATTAGCAGCAGAATCCAGCAAAGCTCTACTCTCATTACCTAAACCATTGTACAATGATTGAACCATAAACTATTTCGACCTCTCGGCGGTGGTGGAGGTGGTGGTCCTTTACCCTGTCCTTCTCCATCGGTAGCCATTTCGACCTCTAAATACCCTTCAAACAACGGGTTGAAGGCGAACTCGAAAAACTGAGACAAATCAGAAACAATTTCCTCCATGGATCGGGGAAGAAATATTCGGCGTCTACTACGTCTCAACCGCTTCAGAAATACTTGCTCGGGCTCAGGGAAAATGAAAGTATCAGGCTCGTGGTCGTTTTGCATAAACCTATAAACATGCACACAATGGAAACTCTGAGCAAAGATAAGAAATTGCCCCAAAGAACCAAATAGTTCTTTGAGACTAAGAAAAATAAAGAGAAAACAGTATAAACCCGACTAACAGAATTAAAAATTGCCTCGCCGGCAACGCCGCCAAAATTTGATGACGCTATCGCACACCTATCAAAAATAAACCGAACCACTCTAACTAATATAGCTAGGGAAGTAGGGATCGAATCCACAGGGAAGCAATTAATCCTATTAGTTCTAAAAAGTTAAAACTGTGTAAAGGGCCTTTGAATGTTGAATTAAGACTAAGAAGTTAACTAAAACTAGAACTAAATCGATTAATGGAATGAAATAATTCTAAAACTAGAACTAAATCGATTAATGGAATGAAATAATGACTAAGCCTAGGACATCGGTTCACCATAGGTTAACAAGTGAATTGCACGCAATTAATTAACAGATTATCAATTTCCTTGAATTAAGGTCCACTAATTCTCTCGAATCTAGTCTCCTTAAAAACCCCTCTAATGGCTCTCGCTCACTTATACTCGTTTTGCCTATTGTCCTTATGATCTAATTGTGGTAACCTTACCTCTCGACATCGATTTCAACAATAACAAACTAACAATTCAACCTGGCCAGTATTTAACTAAAAGCAATAAAAGTTGACAATAGGAATTCAAGAACATTAATAGTCAAACTAACAATTATGAGCAAAACATCAAAAATCAACCCATGGATCCCTTAGTCCTAGAAAAGGAACTACTCACTCATAATTGAAAGCATAAAAACTAAATCAATGAAAGGAATTAAAGTCCTAAACATGATTAAACTAAACAAACCAACAATAATCAAGAAATTAAAATCTACTATAAAACTAATAAAACTAAGAGCATAAATTAAAACTAATAATAATCAATAATAAAGAACAAGAATTGAGATTGAATGAAACCTGAATATTATTGATTGAATGATTGAATAAAGTTCCACACTTAGAGTGAATTTTTTACTAAAACTAGGGTTTGTAAATTGTAAAAAGCGTAAATGACCATTAGGAGTCGAAAACATTAAGTACTAAGGCTAAACGAGGAGACAAACACGCGGAAATCCCCCTCGGAGCCATCTGTCCGGAGGGGTCCAGGCGAGCAGCCCTTACCCGGGCGCACAGCTTCGACCCTGGCGGTTGGCTCGCTTGGCTTCGTTTCTCGGTTTTTGCTCGTTTTTCCTTAATTACTTCTTTAATTTTTCATTTAGCACTTCTAATCTTCAGTAAAGCTTCCCAAATGACTTCAACTCCTCACTAACTTCTTCAAGTTCTTCAAAAGGCTCGGTAAACAACGATAACTCATCGATTCCTGTAAAAACTTATAAAAAGCACAACAAACACCCGAAATAACAAAAGTTAGTAGAAATGGCTCATGAAGAGCCGTATTAGAGCTAAAAATCAATCGGGATCGGGGGTAAAATACATATCAAATATCAACTTATCTGTTAATTTGATTATTAATGTTCTTGAATTCCTGTTGTCAATTTATATTGCTTTCAGTTAAATACTGGTCAGGTTTAATTGTTAGACTGATATTGTCGAAATAGATGCCGAAAGGTAAGTTCACTACAAATAGATCATAGGGACAATAGACAAAACGAGTCTAAGTGAGCGAAAGCCATTAGAGGAGTTTTGAAGGAGACTAGATTCGAGAGAATTAGTGAACCTTAATTCAAGAAGTTAATAATCGGTTAATTAATTATGTGCAATTCATTTGTTGATCTGTGGTGAACCGACGTCCTAGCTTTAGTTATAGAGTTCTTTTCTTAGTTGATTCCATTCCTATATTAGTTAACTTTTTGGTCAAAACCCAATATTCAAAGGCCCCTTACGACAGAGTGACTTTTTAGAATTAGTAGAATTACTTGCTTCCCTGTGGATACGATCCCTACTTCCCTGTCTACATAGTTAGAATAGTAGGTTAGTTTTGATAGGTATTCGACTGTCCCTACCAATGATTCATCTATCACCTATACCCTAAAAATTAAAGAACTCACTCATGATTGAAATAAATGCAACAAAAACAAATTAAGAAATGATTTTGCAACTAAGAATTAAACTACTAAAGCAAACATTTTAAAAGCAAAGACTGAATAAAAACCTATGATATCAATCGATTGAGTGAATTAAGAGTAAAAATTATTTTTTTAACATAAGTAAGGGAAACTAATATGAAAATAAGTCTAAATAAGCAAAATTTTGACCTAGTACATTGGAAGTACTTATAGGAATCACAAAATACGTATACAATAAGGAGAAGAAACCCAATACAACCCATCCAACGGATCGGGCAAAACTTGCCCAACGGATTGGGCAAAACGCGCCCAATGGTTCAGGCAAACTCGTCCGATCGAACACGATGCAAATCTCCGTCTTTTCTTCCTATAGTGTTTCAAAAAATGGCTAAGTGTGAATTGTACGTCTGATGGGCTGGGAAGAAAATCACCCAATCAGGCACACCGAGTGGGCACATTATGCTTAAACTCTTCGACAAATATATCGTTTGTTTTGTGTGTCATTCTTGCTCAAAATAATGCCTAAGTGCCAAATTAGCTTCCTATAGCACGTGCTTATGACTATGGCTACGTCTAGTTGGTTGCAGAAGCCTTACTATATATGTAAAAATCAATGGAAAAGCACAAAAACCTGTATAATTATACTTAAAGCACACACAACACTAAAGATATAATATTAGCCGAAAAATAGCTCTTAATAGCTAAACCACTAATCAAAAGGGAAATGAAGCAAAATTTATAAATATTACCTCCGTCAAGCTTTAGTTGCAACATTAGTCATTTTTAGGAAGATTCAAATTAGTTGCAACAACTTTAAAATTTCCTTATATAGCTTAGTAAACTTTTATGTGGGAAAAGTCCAATTTACCCCTAAGTCCCTAACTTAAAACTTTAACAATAATTAACAACTAACTAATAATCATCATAAATTTCTTAAATTAATCTAACTAACTAATGATTACCACTAAATTTATTTCCCTCTAAACAATTGCTCCAAGATCCACCACTAGTCACCATATTTGCAACTTTGTGTTTTCTATCTCATCTCATTGTTTTCTTCTCTCTAATTTCATATCTGCATCTTCATACGTCTTTTCTCTCTTCAATTTCCATTTTTCCCGCCTCATTTCTTCCTCCAAAAGCAGTTGGCTAATGCTATAGAAGTTATCCACTTCATCTTCCCCCCGCTTGTTTGTGTTTATGGTTTTCTTATTATTTTTTCTAAGGTTTATAAGTCTGTCGAATTTGGTTTAAGTAAATATGGTGGATGTGTTTTTTCACTTGGGTTAGTGTTTGGATTGCATTTAATGTGGTGGTATTTAAAACCATTTTATGTTGTGAAATTTGAAAATTAAATGAAAGAAGTTTGTATTTGGGTCAAATTTCGGCAATAAAAAAAGGAGGGAAGAGAAGGGAAATACAACTTGACCCATATGCTTCTCATTCTCTTCAACTTTAACAAATAACAAATTACTTTATTCTTTTTATCTCCTCCTTTTAATTGATTAGATGCTCATACACACAATACACTATTTACACGAGAGCTAATGCAGCTACAACTGTTATACGTGGGTATGACATACAACACCTATCAAATTGTGACACATCAAGTGAAAAATAAAGCGGGAAAATCAAAAGGGAAATTTCCTCATAAAAGCGACATTATATAAACATACAGGAGAAAGGGTAGCGAAATATATAGTTCACCACTGACATGCATTAATTACTCCTTAATGTTTAATGTTTTTGTTTTACAGTTTTTCTTATAGTTTATATATAGTTTTATAATTTGTATCCATTGTAGTGGGTGATACATAACCAACGGAAAAGGAAGATGAATATTCAACATGCGAAAATGACAATGACGTTTTTCTACCAGAGAGTTTTCGGTTGATTTTTAAAACAAAAATTGCTTACTTTATCTGATAAATACTACCAGCTATATAGAATCTCTTACTTTATTAGATTAAATTTGCTCTCAATTTCGACATGGGCCTGTTAAAACTAGTTAACAAAAAGAGGATTAGACTAATACAAACTAGGCACCAATCAGTTAATTGACTATTATTACCTTTTAACCAAGTCTTGTTACTACGAAAATTCTAAACATTTACGTTATTATTCTTATTATTAATATTATCATTATTATTATACTTATTATATTTGTTAAATTATTTTATTTTATCATTACTATTACTATCAAACAAACACTTCCCTTTACCACGAAATTAGCTCAATAAAGTTACAATATTTATATTTTAATCAAAAAGAAAGTAACCAAATAATAATAATAAATAAATAATAATAGTAAACTAATAATAATATTAATAATAAGGCCAGGGTAAATTATAATAATTACTTCCCATTACCACGGAATAAGGTCAAAGAAACAAAAAAATCCAATTGCATTCGTAAAGTGGGTTTCAAACACGAGGTTATGGGCAAACAGTGACTTTAAATGCGGCGTTTGTAACCCGGGGGTGTATAATCACCATTTCATTTCCTTGTTTTTTAAACATATATATTGTATGCAATGCCTCCACCCTAAGAATGTGTTCCAACCAGGTAATCGTTGATCATTACCGTTCAACCATTTTCTATTACTAAGAAAAATACTTAACCAACCAAAGTACGTACTTGTGATATAACTATAGTTTGTGAATATTGATAATTAACACAACAAAATAAATTGTGTCTATCAAAATAAGATTAACAATAACTAACACAATAACAAATAATAATAATATTTTGGCTTCCATAAATGTTGTTCTTGGTAAACTGATGTGAATATTGATCGAAAAATCGTTACTCACAACAAGGATAATCTGGAAACAAATTCTCTAAAGTAATGCACCAAGAATTTGAACATAGCTTCGGATATTTTTATGAATTGATTAAAGTCAAAGCACCCTCAATTCTTATAACTATACTCATACGTGAATTTAAAGCCTAAGCACCAATTCACACACGAAAATTCAAAGAACATCTCACAATAATTGTTTTGCGTAAAATAATGAAAACGAAAATTCAAAGTTTTATTAACTAAGTTTGAATTGTTCAAGGTTTATTACATGATATTTATAGCCATAATATCCTAACAATCCTTTAACAAAGTCCTAACAACAATAACAAACTCCTAACAACCCTAGAAAATAAGGAAACAATACAAACCAAAAGAATAAAGAAAACCCAAAACGACCAAAACTACCAATAATACTGGATAAGTCCCAAAATAGGGGTAGATAGAACCCACTATATGAGTAACATAGTAAATTAAACTCTCTACTAGGAAGAGAATGAAAATTTATTATTGGAGTTAAGCTAAAAATGGAGACTGAACCTTTTAACTTTTCACCTTTTGGGAACTTAACTTTTTTCTTCACCTTTTAGAGACTAATAAGTAGATTTTAAGGTTAAATTGCCTAAATATAGTTAGATGTTGGGCCCCACAAATCCCAAATTACCCACCATGTTTATAAGTTATGGGTTTCTACTAATCTACTTCAACTTTCCAACGCCCCTTTTCACCAATTCCATCTTCAACTTCTTCTCAATTCAACTCTTATTTCAATTCTCCCACTTCTCTCTTGTTTCTCTCCCTATCTTCCCTCCTTACGTATGTTTTTACACTTTAGTTTAATACTTACAGTTTAATTTGATGCAAAGTCTTGTAGTTTTTGAATTCATGAAAAAGTTTTGATTTTTTTATGCGAGTTTCTTTCTATTTTAATACTTCCTCCATTCCTAAATGTTTGATACGTTTGGAATCTTGTCACTAATCATACAATAGGAGAATCTTTTAAATTACTTTCAATATATATATATAATATAATACAGTCATATGAGGCCTTATTTGATTCGTTTCAATGAGTACATTATTAATATCCAATTATTAATAGTTTTTACATATACACAACAAAAGATAATTTAAGGTTAAACAAGTGCAATCATATATGTGCAAGTTAAAACGTATCAAACAAAAACAAATGGGAACGGAGGGAGTAATTGGTAGCAATATAATATGAATTGATATATTACATGTGAAAGTTTGATATGGGTTTATGGTTTTTAATTGATTTTTGTTGATAGATAATTGTAATTTTGATCAAATGAGATTTTGGGATTTCCATTTTGATGGTGGTGGCTAGTTAATTGTGATCCTGGCGAGTGGTGGTGAAGGGTTGGTTAATGGTGGCGAGAGGTTGTAATGGATGCGATAGCTTGTTGTCTTGGTGAGTGATGTTAAGGGGTTTGAATTATGGTCTTTAAATGGAGATAAAGAATGTTGATGTTTTGGAAGAAGAGAAAGATAATTTTTCTTGAATTATTTTGGGAAGAAGAGGAAATATGACATTATGATTTTTTATTTTATTATTTGTAATTTTTTTATTTCTTAAGTTAGTTAATTAGTTAATTCTTTTAGTGAGTTAACTAGCCTCAAAATTAACCTCAGTCCCCAAAAAGTAAATAAAAAAAGTGCACTTTCCAAAAGATGAGAAGTTAAAAGAGCCATAATTGATAGTTTTACTCTTTAGTATTGACATAAACAAAAAGGTAGTGTAAAAGGGAAAGAAGGAGCTTATTACCATTGGGCAAAAATGCTGATGATAGCTCCTAAATTTAAAAAAAAAAAAAAAAAAAAAGGTTTTTAAAAAATGAGAGAGAAGAAAATATGAGAGGAGAGAGAACTCCTATATGCCAATAACTATATATAAGACTCAACAAGTTAAGGGCGTCCAAAATGTGCAAATGTGAGGATAATTGGTATTATGTCGAGAACTTCAACATATGATTAAAATTGGGGTTTGCCTGGTTTCTCATAATGAGATGCAATTTTAGCATCGCATATGTCAAAGGTATAAATACAAACAATTTTAAGGACAATATGCGTATATTATATACAAATATAAATATAATATATACAATTATAGTATGTATACAGATATCAATACCACAACCAGTGTTCTTTCTTCACCATTAACCTTCACACAGAATCACTATATCTCTATAACTAAACTAAAAACACTTTATACTAAAGCAAAAGAATGATGATATTATCATGTATCTGTATCATTTTCTAACAAAAGAACACAATCTTTTTCTTTCCCACTATACTTCTATATACTCGCGGTAACCTACACATAATTACTTTTGTCAAAATCATGCATTGCAAATGTTATTCTAGCTAGCAAAGGGTATAATTAGGAAGTGAATAATTCTACATCTACCCAATGGGTAAATAACCCAAAACTAATAGTGAGAATGAAGAAATATTAATTATGTTGACTAAGATCTTACTATCACAATTTTTTGTCTAAATAGTTTAATTGGTGGATCTATAAAGTTTTATTCCGAAATACTCAAGTATTGAATGCCGGCTAAAATTCATAAACACCGCCTAAAATACGACATTAAATTCCTATATACCTTGCATTCCCATCTTCACCCCGAGCAATTCATTTTTCCATCGCATTCTCTCTTTATTTTATCTTACTTAACACACCTACCACCATAGTTGCACCCACCACCATCACCACATATAACTACCAACTCAGTTCCAACTTCCACCACTCGGTCGCTCAAGTTCCAACACCACTTTTTCAGCCAATCACCATAACACCTTCCCTTTCCCTAAAGCACCGAAAAATGCTCAAACCCTTCAAAATTCCCCCCCCCCCCCCTCATCTGAATTAAAGCATGATTTGGTTAAATTGTTGCATTGTTGCTCAAATTTGATTTTTTTGGTCAATTTTACTCAAAAGCACAAGCCTTAGAATTTGCCACAAATTAAGTTGATGAAGACAAATTTGATTTTTTTTTTTACTCAAACTTTCCCAAAATCGCTTTAATTGAGTTCAAAATCACTTATTTGCCCCTTGTCCAATAATGTTGATGTTACCAAACCACAATCAGGTCCCACACAACCACCCCTTTCCCATGTTGCCAATCAAAACACCACCCTCTTCCAAGATTGCCAGCCCAATGCCCACCACCTCTGTTCAATTTCACTGCCGCCAATCCAAACCACCATGCCAAGGGCCCATAGCACAAGCGATCCGCACTGTAAAGCGCCAAAAGATTGGTCAGTTCAACAATATCTTTCTTTCTTTTCTGGTAAATATTGGTTATTCGTCACCAACTCACCATTAAGGATTTGGTGTTTTTAATTTTCTCCAAACCCTTGGTGGTGGCATCTGTGTGTGTGTGTGTGTTTTTTTTTTTTGTTTAATTAAGCAATAGAAATAGCGTGTGATTTTTCCGCTAAGCCCGTGGAAATTGTGTGTAAAATTTTTCCCAACCTCTTGGTTTTAGTGTACACCACAAGGGCTTAGCAGAAGTTCAACACTCAAGCACCTTGGTGATGGTAGAAAAATAACATATTCCCTTGTAAGTTTTTTGTTTTTAATTTTTTGTAAATATATGTGATTTAACGTGTTTTTAAAATTATTTGTCAGCGGCGATTGTGGCCTCATGGTTGGAACCATGGTGTTGGGCTGATAGCAGTGGGACTAAAAGGTTCGTGGGTAATGGTGGAATCGTGGTGATGGAAGATGGACAACAGTGAAAGTGTAGTTTTTCCTTAAAAAATTGTAATTAATTGTTCATTTTACTTATTTAAACTAACACATCAACCCAGGTGTTGCGCAGGGTGTTACATTATTTTTTTTTTTTATCACTGAATATGCATTTATTTTCTATTCTTGTGAAAATAAAATATTTAACCTCTAATTTACTTAATAAATGAAAGGTATATATAATGTTATGTGGACATTTAAATCACTAAAAAAAGTTGGTTGAGATGTTAAATACTTGACTTTGATTTGGAAGAGGTCATGGGTTCAAAATTCAAGGAAAAATTGCCAGAAGAAACCTTTTAACATTTATTTTTTAGCCAAAATAAACCTTGTAAAAAATTTTTTGCCAGAAGAAACCTTAATGTAAAATTTTTTGCCATAAGAAACCTTATTGGCTGTTTCCGGTGTTGACCACGAAAATCAGGCGTTGACCCACCCTTTTTTTCCTTGTTGCATGCCAAAATTATAGATGCACTCTCTCAAAGTCATTGAAATCTTTTGGCCACCTCATCTCTCTCTTATTCTGCTCTCAAAATCGTCTCTTTTAGTCAAAGAACTTTGTATATGCATTCAATTGATTGCCCAGGTAAATTTCATTGCATTTTTCCTTCAATCCCCTAATAATTTCCCACAAAATTGTAATTAAATTCATAATTTTTCACTGTTTAATAGCTCTTCTTTTCAAATCCACTATTTATTTCCCTCATAAACCCTATTGAATCCCCCCTAAATCAATTTCAAAAGGTTCAATCACCATGAAAGACTGCAATAATTTTAGTAAGTTTGTTAAATCTTCTAATAATCAGGAGAAAAGGAAGTTGCCCATTTTTCTGTTTGATGTTATGGATACAATTATTCGTGACCCCTTTTATCAGGATATTCCTGATTTTTTTGGGTATTTTTCAAATCTTTGTTTTTATTTTCATTTGTTTTTGGATTAATTATGATAAAGTTTGGAACTTTTATGGTAGTTTTGTTTTATTTTGGTGAATTGTGGTTATTTGTTGATTGATTTAGCAGAAATTTGGATGTTATTCTATTATTAAGGAGGGTCAAAATGGAGGGAAAGTAGGAAAAACTAAAGAGAGAAAATGAGAAAAAGAAAAAGAGTGCAAATAAGAAAAAAGGGTGGGTCAACACCTGATTTTCGTGGTCAACACCGAAAACAGCCAACAAAGTTTCTTCTGGCAAAAAAATTTTACATTAAGGTTTCTTCTGGAAATTTTTTTTATAAGGTTTCTTTTGGCAAAACAACGCTTTTAAAAGGTTTCTTCCGGCAATTTTTTTCAAACTTCAAATATATGTTTTGTTAAGTGATGTGTCACGATTACATAGTGCATATGCTTTGGAGTGTTATGGGGCGTATTTTTTTTTTTGAAAGAAATGGCTTTTAATAAATTAAATAGATAGATTATACTAGTGTGGTGGAATACTGGCAGTGTTGGAGTCACTAAAGTGGTAGTAGCAACGTCGATGGAAGTTTTTGAGGAGTGATCAGGTAGGAGTATTAATAGAAGATTACACCGTAATTTGTATCAAATTTAGACGATGCCTATAAGGGGCTGTTTGGTTGAGATATAAGTTTAAAATGACTAAAACTCATACCTTGTATTAGTTTTGCAAAATTATAAACCCATACCTCAAAACCCCAAGGTATGGGTTTCTAAGACCTAAGGGAAGAGATGTGTTTGACTCATACCCATACCTCTAGTTATCAAATAAAAGAAAAACTTTCATACCCAAGTTATAATCGAGTTGTTTTCCTTAATAATGCTATGAAGATTGTAATTCCACAAACGTAACTACTCCGTACTCTTTTATCAATTCTCAATCTACTGTCCACATCATAAAACTATATAATTTTCCTTTTTTTTTTTTGGTTTCAGCATTAAACCGCCATTCTAATCAGCGGTTTCAAATGTGTAAAAAATTCAAAAAAGTCAAATCAATCTAATATCGTTGATGATACTCAAGCTTCACAAAAACATATCAAACCAAAAACTCTAATGATTATACTAAAGTCAGAAAAAAAAAATGAATTTTTATACTTAGAACCAAAAAAAAAAAAAATCAAAAGCAAATTTTAATTCTCAGACTAAACTAAAACTTTAATTGAGAAGATATTGTATCAAATTAGAATGGTTAAACCAAAAGTAGGTTACAATAATTAACCTTCAGAAATTAATAGAACTCACTGACGGCTAAGATTGTGAAGAACTGAAGAGCAATGACGGCGGCGGTAATCGATAGGTTAGTGGCTACCCAACCCATCCACAATTTAATACAATCAAGAAATTAAATTCTTAGCCTTAATTATGCATGTATAAACTGAATCATTCCCCAAACCAATTGAATTTGAGGATGATAAAGAATGAATTGGAAGGATGTTTTAGTGAAATCTGATTTTTGCTTCCCCTTTTCTGTCTAACGTATACAGAGTACATTATGAGGGAGAAGGAGTTGGTTAATAAACTGCTATTTGAAGTAGCGGTTTCCTTTTTAATAAATATCGGTTTTCCCCTTAAACCCAATAGCGGTTTTGTTAAAAAAAATGAGAAAATAAATAAATAAATAAATAAATAAATAAATAGATAAATAAATAATTAAAATGATGATGCGAACAACAGATTGAGAATTTCTAAAAGTATTACCATATTTATGGAATTGGAAAACTTTATGTCAATATTAAGGGAAAGAGTTCGTAATAACCAAACACATAGGTGTTGTTTGGTTGACAAAGAAGAACATGGAAAGTTGGAATTCTAGGAAATCAAATCTCATTGTGTTGTTTGGTTGACAGAAGTTCTACTTCCCATAAAATGGAGGAATTTATTTACTTAGGGAGACATAGGTTAACCAAACACAATTTAGTATTTCCTAGGAATATCTATTTTATGGGAATATAAATTTTCAAGGAATTTGCATTTCCCACATTCAACCAAATGAGCTCATAGTATAATTAAACTTCAATTCCAAACCCATACCACTTTTATTTCATTCCTAATTCGAACCCATATTATGTTTTCAACCAAATGTCCCCTAAAATCAATGTACACTATCTTTCCATAAAAATATTCTACTAAAGATCCAACAAAGTTTCTCTCTGTCTCTATTTACTTTCTGCATTTCTTGTTGCACGTTTTTCAAGGCCTAATTTTGACCGTTAATAACTCTAATTATATATAACTTAAATTATAAAAATTGGATATTAACAAACTTCACGTTGTTACGAATCTAACAGTATTCTATATGACTATTTTATATTCTATCAAGTTATTATTGTAAAGTATTATCCCCTAAAAAAATTATTATTGCGAAGAAAAATGGCAAGTAATTAGAGAGAAATGAAATATACAATTACCAAGTACTCTGTATATTATCCAAATTTCCCAAATAATCCATGGGTCACAAACTACCCGGGAAAAGCACCATCTTATATCACAACAAGTAACGACTAGTCTCCTAATCTCAAGTATGCCGTTTGAGGTTCAAACTTTCTTTTTCTCTCTATTTTCTTTCCATAAATACCCTTCCTCGAAATTCCAAACGTTAATAATTAAAACCTAAATCAATTAAACAATAAAAAAAACCGTCAACGGTCGTTAACTAATAGGGTTTCTCAAACGATAAACTCAAGTCATGAATCACATTATAACGGCACCAAACGGAAACGTCGGTGATTTCATATTCGTTATTATTATTATTTTTTTAATTTTTATTATTTCCTTCTTCTTCTCTCTCTCTTCCTTCAACGGGCAAAAGGATTTTTTTGAGCTTTCTCTCTCTTCTTTCTCTCTCTAAACTTTGGCGTTGTTTTCAACCTCAAACAACGTTTTAATTTTTATTTTTTTGGAGGTTTGATTCCCGCCAATTTTTAAGGTTAGTTTTTCCATCAAATTAATTGATTAATATTTTGTATTGCAAAATTGAGTAATTTTTGTTGTAATTTTCTTTTGTTTAATTGAATTTAAATGTTAATACGTTGTTAAATCGAAGTATTTAGTGATAAAAACAGCTGATTTAAGCTTAATTATGTGATTTTTTTTATTATAATTACTCTTATAATTGATTTTTGATCTGATAAGTGATGTAAAAGATCCGTGTTTGATTTGTATTGTTAGGTATAATTAAGATTTGAAAGAATTTTGGTCTTTTTATTTAGGGTTTATTGATTGTGTGAATATAATTATGCTTTCGAATTTAATTATTTTGATATGTTTATCTAATTTGGTGGTTGCTTAATTAATTATATTTTCATTATCATATTTAATTATGTATTAAATTACTGATTTTTTTTCCATTTATGATCAAATTAGGTTTATGATTGTGATTAGGATGTTAGATTGTGGAAATTGTGATAGTTATTATGGCAGAAGGTGATTTGAAAGTTGAAGAGTGTTGTTTGGAGAATAAGCAATCTGCTGCTGCTTCAAGCTCATCTGAAGGTAGTGCTAGTGTTAGTCTCAAGTCTTCTGGTGTTAGTAGCCCCGTTGCGACATCGCCGTCGCAAAGGTATGAAAAAGCTGAAATTTTAACTGTACTACTAAATTATGATGACATATGGTTTGAATTTGTTAGGTCATGTTATTTGGATATTATATGTGCCCTTTGCTTAGTTTAATCAGGTTTTTGCTTTTGTTGCATTATGTCATGTGGATATGATGTACTTTTTGCTGAGGTCAATTTATTGAGTTTTCTGGTATTTATATCCTTATTAGCGAGATTATCGTGCGTAAGGAATTATGACGAAAAGTTCACACTAATTGAATGAGGTAGCATGTGGTTTGATAATTTTGAATCATGTAATGTGGATATGATATGCCCTTTGCGGAGATTAATTGAGTTTTCCGATATTTCTATCCATGAATAGCATCTGTCCCTAAGAAATCATAATGAAATTCACACTGATCAACTAAGATGGAGTAAGGTTTGATATGTTTCTAATTTTGTCATGTGCATATGATATGTCCTTTGCCTAAAATTACCGAGTTTTCTAATATATCTGTTCATAAGCTATTATGATGAAGGGTTCATACTGAGGCTTTGTTCTGTATTAAGCTATTAATTTATGGTATTGCCAATATTGTAGCTTTGCACACCTTGGGGTTTGAGTGAGCACTTTGCACACCTTGGTGTTTGAGCGAGCGCCGAGCACTTTGCACATATAATATAATCTTGTTGATGTAATTATTTGAAAAGGCCTAATTGTTGATCACTTTCTATTTGTAGAAGAACCACTGGACCAATTAGGCGAGCGAAGGGTGGTTGGACACCAGAAGAGGTTAGTGCTGCAGTTCAACTTTTATACTGGCAATTGAAGGCTTTTATGCATTGGAATTTGGCAATGATGCACTTTGCATTTACTGATTGTGTCATTTTTCCCATGATTTCCATATTGTCATCGCTGCTTGTTAGTGTACATCTTTTCACTTGCTAATAAAAAAATTATGGTATGTACAGGATGAAACATTAAGAAATGCAGTTGCCACTTTTAAGGGAAAATGCTGGAAGAAAATAGGTTTGTTTCCTTCACATGCTTAACAATGTGATAGTTAGATTAGTTTAACATTGAATTTGAAGAATTTAGGTCATTTCGTTATACAAAAAAGTATGGGCTTGAATCATATTGCATCCATACCTAATGTTGGACTGAAAGATGAAACCCAATCATATTAGGTTGCCTTATAGAAGAAAAATAAAATTGAGAAGTCTTATTGTCAACTCGTTCTCTTTCAGCATCACGCAGTCACCTTTTCATCAACTCTATTATAACAAATGTCAAATAAGCAAACCCTCAGTTCTATGGCTGCTGCAATGATTGCCTTCTGTTAACTCAACTCCATTGCCTGTACCTTTTGTTTTAGCACTATAAACTCTTTCTCTGTCCTTCCTCTTGCCTTCCCCAAGCAGTACCACCACTCTTTGTCACAAGTGATAAAACATTTTCATCCTTCTTGTTGCCGGATTTTATATGGAAAAATTGTAGGCTCTTGCTGTGCTTGCTCTATTTGAGAAAGGCATTGCCTAGCTAGCAATAGCATATCGTTTTGAATTGTATTTAAGTTGTTTGATTAGTAAAGTCTGCCATGTATGTCGTTTTAAGAAATGGTCGTGTCACGTACTTATCATGGTGACCTTATAGTAAAACGGTTGAGCATAAATGCTTGATAATGCAATTAAATTCACACGTAAGGTGAGGTTGCAACCTTTTGGCCATTTGATATCATGGATCAAATTAATCAGATAGCTTAACTTGCTGTTGAAGAATTGCATTTGCTGATGTGACTTTAATAATAACTGATACATGTTACCGTGTATATGTATGCAGCTGAGTTTTTCCCTGATAGATCTGAAGTACAGTGCTTGCACAGATGGCAAAAGGTTCTTAATCCTGAGCTTGTTAAGGGCCCATGGACTCAAGAGGTCAGTTGCTACTATATTGTCTTAGGTAATTTGGTTGAAGTTAGTGTTGATTCACATATAAACGACTTTATCTCATCACTGGTGCAGGAGGATGATAAAATCTTAGAGTTAGTTGCAAAATATGGCCCCACAAAGTGGTCTGTGATAGCCAAGTCTTTACCAGGGCGTATTGGAAAGCAGTGCCGAGAACGGTATGATGACAAAGAGAAAATTTTCGGTTTTTCATGATCAATTAACATTAGCTTTTGTGATATTTGCAACCATTTGTTTCATTTACATATGCATCTCTAAACATGCATGACTGCATGTGATAGTCTTTTAGGTGATTTGAACCCTAAATTTAAGATTGAAGTACGGGAATTCCCCCTAATGTATTATAAAACCAAAATAAGTCCCTGTAAAATCTGGAACTTGAGCCCATTGCAATGCAATTTTAACTTTCCAGTCACCACAACTCAAGTTGGACGTTTATGTAAACTTGTGGACTCTCTCATCTTTGTCTTGGACGTCTTGCTTTAAGGCATTGGGTGCTACAATTCCTAAAAAGATTGATATATCATACTATATCTTTTGGTTTTCCCTCATATTCCTCCATGTCAGTTATAACTTATATATCCATGTGATGACTTTATGTAACTGATCATTTATCTTGCAGATGGCATAATCATTTGAATCCAGGTATAAAAAAGGATGCTTGGACTTTGGAAGAAGAATTAGCTCTCATGAATGCACATCGTATGTATGGAAATAAGTGGGCTGAAATTGCCAAATATTTACCTGGGAGGTAAGTTTATATGCTTGCTTTTTTTGAAGGTGTTTTTATATTCGATGTCTATCCATGTGAATTATTGCTTTTCTGTTTTTTTTTTGTTGTAAATGATGTTATAGCGTCATTGCTTGTTTACCACTTAACGAGTAGGATCTTTTGTAGCACTTCTAAGTATGTAACTATGTGTCTTCCTGTATTGAAACCTCTGTTTAGGTCCAACCTGATAGTAAATCGCTCTTAAACTTACGGCCCATTTGGTTGCTGGTAATATATGGGAATGAATTTTGAGTGTAATTTAGCAAGGAAAATCAACATTGTGATTCTCCATGGTGATGAAAAATCAATCTTCTAACCCTCTATGGAGATGGAAATTCATCCTTAACTAGTGTTTTTCCTTCATGTTTTCTATTTCCATCCATTGCCACTTGGGGGTAAAGGTATTAGGTGGGAGTGGAAACATATGAAGAAAAATCGATAATTTAGGATGAGCTCATGATGTAGCATCACAATGGGAATGAAAAATGATTTTCTTCACAGATTTACATACATTCATTCTCATTTTCACCATTTATGGCCCACCTACCAAGCAGGCCGTTAAAATTCTAAAAATTGATGCTTAAAAATAAAAATTTCTAAAAAAAAATAAAAAATTCTCTGTTTTACAATTTAGAGAAGTTTATGGTTAATGCTCGGTTTCACAATGTGCAAACATCACTTATTCTAAAGCAGCAGAGAGTGAAGTCTTTCTCTTAGAGGATAGACCGAATCAATGAATTGTCTTGACTAGAACCTTGAATATACACCTTTTTCAGTCCCCTTTTTCTTATTACATTTTCCTTAATATTTACGGAGAATTAGATAAATTCCGAGCAAATGCTCACTTTAATAACAATACAAATCACTGTTATACAAATTGAAACTTAATCTTGTTTAAAAATATTCAAAAATTAAGTTTTATTTTTGATTACAACAATACTTTATATAGTTATGCATCTATTAATGACTGTTTAAAATTCTATTTGTGAAGCACATTTATTAACTTGTATTTATTAATTATTTTTTCATTTATTAAATGGAGTTCGGAGGGGAAAAAAATTGAAAGAATGGTTAGCGCTTTGGTTGTAGTTATTAAGGAGTGTACTAGAATAACTCAAATTTTATTTTGGCATTTTAAGTTGCTTATAAACATCATATTTGTTTTGTTCCTTGTGATAGGACTGATAACGCGATAAAGAATCACTGGAATAGTTCCTTGAAGAAGAAGCTCGACTTCTATTTGGCAACTGGTAAACTTCCGCCAGTTTCCAAGAACAATCTTCAAAATAATGCACGGGATACAGAGAGATCCACTTCAAGTGGGAAACCGATGGTTGGTTCAAATAAAGGATCTGAATCATCTGCTCAGACTTCTTCAGGTGCTACAGATCTCAACGGACCAGAAAAGGGAAAAATTGATTTAGATTTATCTAGCAAACTTCAAGAAATGAATCCGTCCAGTTGTCCTCCTGATGAGTCTGCTGATTCTGATGCTGTAGAGCAAGCACCATATGTAGACTGTAGAAATTCAAATTCTTTATCATTGTTCGATAGTTGCAGGATAATTGATAGGGTTGATCATCATGAGGATGTTGTCACACCTATGCAGCCTGTAAATTCCACTTATGGGTCATTATATTATAAACCTCCAGAGTGTGAAAGTTGTAGTCCTAGTCCATTAGAATCAAACTTAGTCAACAGTTGTACACAGCCTGATTGCAGCCCTGCCCTAATCACATCACCAATAGGTTTCTTCACTCCACCTAGTGTGAAGAGCAAGGGTGCCTTTTTGCATAGCCCAGAATCTATACTGAAAATGGCAGCTATGACGTTTCCAAATACGCCTTCCATATTGAGAAAGAGAAGACCTTCATTTCAAACTCCTCAAACCCAAAAGATAGGAAAATCTGTGGAAGCTTCCTGCAAAGATGGGTGTTCATCTTTAATTGACGAGCAGTTTAGTGCAATTCATCAATCTGGGCATCAGGATGAAGGCTTCATTCCAACTCCGCCATCTCGTACCTCTGTTGCAGCCGATTTTTTCAATGGAAAGTCTTTTAATGCATCTCCTCCATATCGGTTGAGAACAAAACGCACAGCTATTTTAAAATCTGTGGAGAAGCAGCTGGAATTCACGTTAGACAAAGAGAAAGAGGGTGACACCAAATCTGTAGGTTTGCAGTTCATGGGCAACACTCCTATCAGGGAAGGCATAACACATAAAAAGATGGAGGTGACCTAGTGTTTGGTAAGTTTTCTCTGTTTCCTAACTTATTTACCTCACCACTTAATTGTGTTATGCCTTTATTTTAGTGTGTTTGAAGCTGTTGCATTATTTGTACATAAAATTATAAATTACTAAACCCTATGTTTTGCTGGATTATTGTGGTCGTGGGTACTTTATGTGATCGAGTAAAATTTTGTGATACGTTTGATAATTAGGAAGCTCTTCAGAGTTCAGACTGCAGCTAATCTCTTGTAGGCTGTAAAGTTGAAATAGTGCATGCTTTATTTGCTATCAAAGTATAGTTTTTGCTATCCAGAGTTATTTTGATGGTAACCAGTTTGCAAAATTCAATTATTTTGACCACTGGAATAGGTTTCTTCCACCAAAGTACCAAACACATCTTATGAACTTGGTTTTTGGCTACCAAATTTGCTGCTGTGAACAGGCAGAATTTGCTGATACGGCAACAATACTTTAACTGTAGTGTTTGCAGCAGCGAATAACAATGAACAAAGTCTAAACCTGAAGTATTATTTGGATTTGAATAAGTTTGTGCAAGCTGAGTGTAGTGTCATAGTTGTTGCATTGTTGTGTTTAATGCATGCAAAATTTTTGTGGTGGATAAGCTTTGTGCAGGTGTTCAAATTTGTCCTACTTATATTACAATTTACTTTTCTTTAGGTTCAATAAATAATTAAATTTTCTATTGTATATATTTAGAAAGGGGATAAACATAGAAGGTAAAGTTAATGAAGAAAGGATTTTAATGAAGTGTTGTTGTGAACTCTTTATTCTTACATCTTGGAGCTTCTTTTTCTATGTTTCAGGCCAAAGAAGTTGGATAGAGGTATCACCCATAACCGCTCACACCGTCGCCAAGGCTATCAGATAAAGATATTTTTGATATTGCCTCAGAGAACAGAGAAAATTGCACAGGAGCGTGTACATTAGAAGCATAAAGGATAGGCAAAATGTTACATTCAATTATATGCTGACTGGAATATAATGGTTCAATTTCAACTGTTTATACCGATAGAAATTCAAAAGCTAATCAATAGAATATGGATTTAATTTTTCAGCTTTTGGTTTTTGAACTCCATTTCGTTCAAGTGCTCTTTTGCCCCCTAAAACAAAAAGAAAGAAAAATGAAGGTATTTTTAACCTAGTATCCTAGATATTTGCCATGATGTAACCAATCTATTGAAACATCTTTCCATCGTAGAAAGTCAAAATAGATGTTAGTTTGATGGAAAGAACAAAAATGCAAATATCACTATAATTTATAGGTTGAGTAGTTTTTTGAGTGTGCAAGTTAATTTAAAATGAGAATTTAAACTTCTCACATAACTTGAGAAATTATTTGTATTGGTTAATCAAATTTTACATTTTCATTTTGTCAACCAAACTAGTTAAGAAAATTGGTGGGAACGTAGTTAAGTAAATGGCTTCTCATGCAATTTATCCTCACATAGTCTCATGCACTAAGATGAAGGCACTTATTAACTTGCGTAGTTTCTAAATATAACACTTGCTTATTGTGTAGTTGTGTGGAAGGTTGAATTTTCATAGTTTTATGGGATTTTACAGTTTAGAGTAAAGGGAAAAAACTATGTTTCCTAGGAAATACAGAGAAGTGAAATTGTGCCAATGCTAGACCACCAGCTGAGGAGCAGAGCAATCACTCATAATTAGTTCAAGATGCTCCGGGGAAAGGCCCTCCAATGCTCAAGTCAATGTATAGAGAGAGTTTTGTGAGAGTTCTCAAGGTTTTTTATAAGACGATTTCGGGAGAGCGAAAGAAATTAATGTGGCCTTTCTTTTGAAACCTCCCTTAAGATGGAACATAAAAACTTTTTTAGGCTGAAACCAGACATGGGGGGGAACTTTGTTCGCCTATAACAGTTGGTTAAGACGGAAACTAGTTCGTCTGGGAGAGCCTTGAAAGGCAAAAACGAAGACTATTATTTAGAAGGTTTCAGGGAGATAAAATTGCCGAAAATTTTACATGATGCCCCTGAGGTCAACATAAGGACCTCAGATAGCTTTTTGAGGTTCAAAATGTGATCACACAGTTTTAGGAGAGTAAAAAAAAAAAAAAATTAAAGTGACCTTTTTTTCGAAACCTTGAGGCTGAAGCCTAACCCGGGGGGGGGGGGGGGGGTGAGTGGAGGTCCTAGGTTCACCCATGACACTTGGTAAAAAAAGAGAGCGAAATCTAGTCTGTGCTCCGGACAACCTTCCTCATCCGAAAACAAAAACTATTATCCACAGTTTTTAAAGTTTCGAGGTCCCAAATTTATTTTTTTTATTTTGAAAATTTTACACGGTGCCCCTATGGTGAAAATATGTACCTTAGAAAATTTTCGTGGTTTAAAAGACGATAGCACGGTCTTGAGAAAACTTAAAAGACTAATGTGGCCTTTTTCAGAATCTATGTGGAAAGGGAATAATACAACAAGTTTTTGAGGTTGAGTGTGGGATCCTGGTTTCTTCAAGAATACTTGGTAAAAAAACATGGAGCGAAAACTAGATAGAGCATTGTACAGCCCTGACCCGAAAGCCAAAAATGAAGTTTATAATCTACTATATTTTAAAGGTTGCAGGGTCCCGAAAATAAAATGTCGAGACTTTTACACGGTGCCCCTAGGGTTAAAATAGAGATCTCAGACAACTTTTCGGATTTCAAAAGGTGGCAAGACGGTTTGAGAGAGCGAAAAGGACTAATGTGGCCTTTTCAGAATCTTTTTGAAGAGGAAAAATAACAAGTTTTCTATGGCTAAAACTAGAAGTGGGGAGTCTTGGGCTAACCTAGCATACTTCGTAAATAAAACCCCATAAATTGAAAACAAAGGCTATGATCCATAGTTTTCAGAAGGTTCGAGGTCTCAAAAAAAAAATTATCGAAAATTTTACATGGTGCCCCTAGGATATAAAAGGGAACTGAGACAACCTTTTGTGGTTCGAAAGATGATAAGACGGTCTTAAGAGGTAGGGTGAAAAAAGACCAACGTGGCCTATTTTCAAAATCTCTTTAAATAGGGAACATGAAACCGAACGTAAGGGATCTTGGATTCACCTAGAAGACAACCCTTTGAAAGCAGAAAATGAAGCCTATTATCTACAATATTCGGAGTTTTTGGGGTCATAAAAATAAAATTGACAAAAATTTTACAAGGTGACCCTGCATTCAAAATTGGAAGCTTGGACAACTTATCGAGGCATAAAAGGAAATGACGTTCTCAAGGGAGTGAAAAAGACTAAAGTGACCTTTTTGGGAATATTTCTAAATAGGGAACATATTAAAATTTTTTTGGGGCTGAAATCAGACGTGGGGGGTCCTAGTTTCACCACTTAGTAAAAAACAGGGTGGAAACTACCCGTAAATTGAAAACGAATGTTATTACCCAAATTTTTTTTTATGTTCAGGGGTCGTGGAAATGAAATTGCCAAAAAATTTATATAGTTTCCTTAGGGGCAAAATAGGGACCTCGAATAAATTTGTGGGGTTCAAGAGGTGATAAGACAGTATTGGAGGAGCGAAAAAGACAAATGTGGCCTTTTTTCAAAACCTCTTTTAAGAGGGAGCATATCAAATTTTTTGAGGTTGACAATGGACGTGGGAGATCTAGGATTCACTTAGATTACTTGGTAAAACAAAATGCAAAAACTGGACAGGGCCCACGACAACACCTCGGAAGCCGAAAATGAAGGTTATATCCATAGTTTTTGGGGGTTCCAGACTCCTAAAAAGATAATGTCAAAAATTTTACTCAGTGCCCTTAGGGTAAAAATATCGACCACCAACAATTTTTCATGGTTCATAAGGTGATAAGAAGCTCTTAAAAAGTGGAAAAGCTAAAGTGGGCTTTTTTCGGAACCTTGGAACACAACAAGATTTTTTTGGCTAAAACTTGACGTAGGGGATTCTTGGTTTACTTGAACAATAGGTAAAAAAAAGGGGCAAAAAGTAGACGAAGCTCGAAATAACTCTCTAGAAGCCGAAAACAAAGGATATTATCTACAATTTTCAGAACATTTAGGGTCCGTAAAAATTATGCTGCCAAAAATTTTACACAGAACCGCTATAATCATAATAGGGATTTCAGACAGCTTTTCGAGGTTCATAGGGCGATAAGACAACTATAATACCTTTTTTTTAGGCATCTTATAAACTTAATTTAATTATTATAAAGTGCATTTTTAGTATTTTATGAAAAATAAAGGTTTAATAAATTAATTAATTAAAGAAATTTAATTAGTTAAGGAGCTAAAATATTTATTTCAAGGTCTTGTAAAGTTTATAAATTATTTTATGACATTTTCACTTTTATTAAAGTGTTTTGAAAATTTTCCAAATCAGGTTTTTAGGAGTTTTCCTAAATGTTTTAAAACAAGGGCATAAAGTAATTTCCAAATTGGGTAGGGGTGTTGGTGATTGGGGTTTCGGGTGGTGTTGAGTTTTGGTGGTGGTGACGAAGGCAGGTCGGTGGTTGAGGAGGCTGGCAGTAGGTACTGTTGGGAAGGAAGGTGATGAATGAGTGGTGGTAATTGTAGATTATTTGGTAATTCCTTCATTAAAATTGGTAGGGATAGTCGTATACCTATCAAAAATAACCCACTACTCTAACTATGTAGACAAGGAATGGTAGGGGTCGTATCCACAGGGAATCAAGTAATTCTACTAACTCTAAAAAGTTACTCTACCGTAAGGGGCATTTGAATTTTGGGTTTTGACTAAAAAGTTGAATATTTCTAAAGAACGAAATCAACTAAGAAAATAACTCTATAACTAAGCCTAGGACGTCGGTTCACCACGGATCAACCAATGAATTGCAACACAATTAATCAACTGATTATTAACTTCCTGAATTAAGGTTCACTAATTCTCTCGAATCTAGTCTCCTTCAAAACTCCTCTAATGGCTCTCGCTCACTTAGACTCGTTTTGCCTATTGTCCCTATGATCTAATTGTGATAATCTTACCTCTCGGTATCAATTTCGACAATATCAGACTAACAATTAAACCTGGCCAGTATTTAACTGAAAGCAATATAAATTGACAACAGGAATCACTACAAGAAACACGTCGATTAGCAACGAAATCTTTCTGACGGACCAAAATTCCGTCGGAAATTGTAGATATTTACGAAAGCATTTTTTTCTGTAAATATCTACAATTTCCGACGGAATTTTGGTCCGTCGAAAATTTGCTACAAAATTTTCTCGTTTCCGACGGAATTTTAAAAAATTGTTGTATGAATTAAAGTTTTTTGATAAAAATAATTAGCGACGGAAATTGACTAATTTTGTGATGGAATATTCCGTCGCAATTTGAAAAAAGTAAATAAAAAAAAAAAAACCCTATTTAACCCTAATATATAAAGGTGTTTGATTGGGTCCGATTCTTTTCACCCTCTTTCTTCTCTTCTTTCTCTCATTGCCTCCTCCCTTCTTTCTTCTTCTCTCTTTCTTCTTTCTATTCTTCTGCTCTTCTTTCTCCCTCTTAATTTCTTTTCTTTTTTCCCCTTCTTTCTCCCGTCGCCTCTTCTCTTCTTTCTTCTTCTGTCTATCTCTCACAACCACCACGACACCACCCCACCGACAAGTTTAACCACCACCCCACTCACCTCTCACACGGCCACTACGCTACTCACGCACTCCCAACCACTAACCCACCATCTCTTCGCCTTCTTTGATTTTAAGGGTGAAGTTTGACCATGAAAACCCTAGATCTTTCACCATTAAAATACATTTGCTTGATGTATAAAGAAGGTATGTGTTTACAACCTTTGTTTTTTTTTCATTTTTTTTTTCATTTTTTCACGTTGATTTGGTGGTTTTGGGTTTGGGTGATGGTGAGATGGCTGAGGGTGTGTGGGTTTTCGGGTGAGGGTTAATGGGTGTGGGTGGGTGGATTTTTGGATCTAGGTTTGGACTAATTTGGGTGGGGGTTAGTGGGTGTGGGTGGGTGGAATTTTGGGCCTGGGTTTGGGCGAATTAGGCTGAGGGTTAGTGGGTGTGGGTGGCTGGGTTTGGGCGAATTAGGCTGAGGGTTAGTGGGTGTGGGTGGCTGGGTTTGTGGGTCTGAGTGGCTGGGTTTGTGGGTCTGGGTTTGGGGGTTGGTGGAGTTCAGGGTGGGAGATGGGTTGGGGTTGGGTTTCTGGGTGGGTGGGGGTTAGTGGGTCTGGGTGGGGGACGGGTTTGGGCGCGGTGGTGGGGTGGGGTGGTGGTTTGGGCATGGTGGTGGGGTGGGTTTGTTGAGGTGGTGGTGTGGCTATTGCTGCCTCACCGCCTTTTTTTATTTTGATAGTTTGGTTTTGCGACGGAAATTTCCGGCGGATTGATGTCCGTCAAAAATTTCGTCACAAATCAAAAAACTCAGATAGTCGGAAAAATGTCGAAATTCCATCACTAATTCCGTCTGAAAATTTTTCCAACGGAAATTCCGTCACAAATTCTTGTTTTTGCGACAATCAAAATTCCGACGGTCATTTTCCGACAGAATTCCGTTGCAAATGCCATTTGCGACGGAATTTTTCCGTCGGAAATGACTGTTTTTTTTGTAGTGAATTCAAGAACATCATCAATCAAATTAACAACTATGAACAAAACATCAAGAACGATCCATAGATCCCCTAGTCCTAGAAAGGAAACTACTCACACATGATAGAAATTAAAGAAACTAAATCAATAAAGGAAAACAAAACTATAAACATAATTGAAACTAATAAATTAACAACGATTAATAAACTAAATCTAGTACAAGAAATTATGGCATAAAAGAATAAGAAAACTAGAACTGTAAACTAAAACAAAAACTAAAACTAAACATGAATTAAACGAATTAAAATCAAAGATTGAATAGAAACCTGAACTTTTATTGAATTGAATGATTGAAAGAATTCCACAAGAGAACTTCTAGAGAGAGAAACTAATTAAAACTAGGATTTTAGAATAATGACAATATAATGTGTGTGAAAACCCTGGCAAAAATTACATTAAGTACATAGTCAAATGTAGGAGAAACCGAGCCAAAAAACACGTAAAATGCAATGTGCCCGGCTGGCCGGCCGTGATACACCAGAACCGGGCACAGTGTACTCGGGTTGGGCGGACTGGACGGGGAGCCTTTGGGCTTCCGGCTTCGCTCGTAACTTCTGAAACTCGACTTCTAAACTTCCCAAAGGCTTCTAAATCATGTCCTAGCCTTCTCAAAGTGGTCAAGACTCTCACTAACTTGCCAAGTGCTCGGGATAAAGCGAAAACCGACGCAAAAGCATCAATTCCTGCAATAAATGTCAAAGCAAAGCAACCAGTACTAAAAGCAACCAAAGTTAGTAGAATAGGCTCAAAAGAGCCTTGTTAGAGCCAAGAACCAATATAAAATGGGGGCAAATAATGAATATAAAATGAACTTATCAAAACACCATTAAAGGGTGGTTGAAGTTCATCAATGGAGCCCAAAATTATTACTGGAGATGGTGGTTGTGTTCTTGATGGTGTTCCTCATTTCTCTGATTATCTCTCCAATCGATCTCCCTGTGATTATAATTTTTCTCCTTTTTTTTTTAAATAAATAAATTTGAAGTTTCAACCTTTTTGAGTTGGATTGTTTGAAATGATCTTAATTTTTATTGAAATGAAGAGGAAAGGATTCTTGAAATGATCGATCTTTTTGAGTTTGGTTGTTTCATTGATTTTGAAGGAAGAGGAAAGTATTACAATATTAGAGTATAAGAGAGAAAGCTGGTGCAAATATAAACAAAATTACTAAACACAACCAAAGTTAACGGAGTCAAACCAAAAATCAGGTGGTCAACGCTGGAATCCGGCCATAGGTGCTAATTCGAAAAAAAAAAAAGTTTAAGATGTCAATTTACAGGAAAATTTTTAAAAGGTGCTAACTCGCAAAATTTTTTTATATAAGGTGCCATCTCACATATATATGTGTGTGTGTTTAATTAACAAACATTGCATGTGTATGAGTACCATGCATAGAGCGTGCACCTCACGCACCCAGGTGCATATAATAATTTGTTCCTTATGTTCCAGTACGTATTTGGCAATATGAGATTGTTGATCCTGAAATTTTAAATAATTTTAGATTAGATTTTTAGGTGTCAAACCTATCCGAATTAGAGGAAAATATATTAGATAATATTAGTTTTTGAGATTTAAGATATTAAGAAATACTGTTATCTTATCCTCCAAGAAAGTATCGCCTTATATATATAGGGCATTACTACTTTAGGGTTTTTGAAGGAGATAGAGATGTAATAAGTCACAAAGACCACATTACCTCCCTAAGTTGATAAGACCCCGGTACCATGAGAAAGCAAATCTACCCCCACCCCCCACACCTTTAGAGAGAGGTATCAAGAGAGTAACAACAGTTGTAATTTATAAATTATCAATGAAATTATTGTTTATCATATTGTATTTTTGCCTCTAATTGTTAATTTGCAGGTTGAAAATTTTATGGTTTGCAAATAGTTACGCCCACTGGGACGATAGTCACTCTTCATCTCCAATCTCTAAGGTTCGAATTTCGTAGAATTTGACGGGGGCATGTCAAGTTCAAGTTCCAGATTCTACGACAAAAATTCGAGATAATGTTGTAATACCTCTCCTAAGAATCAGTTGCAACAAATATCATGTTATACCTCACATAACATCATTTTTGTTGCAACTTATTAGTGGCGGAGGTAGTATTCAACACCAAGTCACCGCAACAAGTCTCGAGGGGGCCTCTGGTGACACTGAAGTTTTAGATTTTTAGGTGTCAAATCTATCCAAACCTGAGAAAAATATATTAGATAATATTAGTTATTGAGATTTAACATATTAAAAAACATTGTTATCTTATCCTCCAAGTAAGTATATCTTATATATAGGGTATCAGTTTAGGATTTTTGGAAGAGGTAGAGATGGAATAAGTTACAAAGACCGAATTACCTCTTTACTACCAAATTGTAGGTAAATAGTCCGACATAAGTCAATAAGACCTTGGTATTAATGTACTATGACAAAATCTATCTATCTATCTATATCCTCACCTTTGGAGAGATAAATCTAGAAAGTAACAACAATTGTTATTTATAAATTATCAATGAAGTTATTGTTTATCATATTGTATTTTTGCCTCTAATGGTTAATTTAATGGCTTACAGAAACCTTATAGTCTGACCTCTAACCACATGATCACTAAATGAGATCACGAGCACATTATTTCAAAGCAGCAATTGTCCAATAAAGTGATAAACAAAGCATTGTTCGATTTAAAGTTGTATTTAAGTTTTACAATTTTTTCTTGGTTGTATCTCTATCTTTGAGTTTTGTCACTAATACAGTTGAGCTACATCTTAGTTACTCCATATGGCATTTGTTTTTTATCACTATAAGTCTTCATGCTAGTTTTTCTTTTCAAAAAATAAAAAATAAATAAATAAATAAAATATTTGAGGTAAGATGTAGACCAATGCACACATTGCCTAGGAAGAGCAGAACTTGATGAGACTATTTATGTTTAGCATTTGTGATCCACTATACCTACATTTATAGATTCAATATACAAACATAATAATGATTTTACAGAAAAATAATTGGTATGAATGATAAATGTTCACCCCAAGTAAACTAGTGGTTTCGGCATTCTGCAAGGGTAACCTTTAGCTTA
Organism: Suaeda aralocaspica; assembly: GCA_016808085.1. NCBI lineage: Eukaryota > Viridiplantae > Streptophyta > Magnoliopsida > Caryophyllales > Amaranthaceae > Suaeda > Suaeda aralocaspica. Next base: position 362,036 of record PYUH01000351.1, read on the forward strand.
CACCAAATAGGCGACGGAGGGTGATCAGCTTGAAACTTGAAAAAGCACTGCGAATGTCCTTTACCATCTCATACTTCTGAGTTTTGAGATAAAGTTGACCACTGGGGATTTTTTTTCCTTCTTTTTCTTTTTTGTTATAGAGAAGCCACAAGTGCAAGCAATAAGAATCGATCCCATGATCTCTAAACTTAGTTGAAACGAGGAGTATGATTTTGTGAGCTCGTCTTTCTAAACCCTACCTATACCTCTTGGAAAATACCATATGCTCCAGAATTCAAGGATTAGTCTAAACGAAACAGTGATTCAGTGAATCAATTTTTTGCAGAGCAGAGGGAAGTCTTAAAGCTGAAGAACTATATGAAATGTTTACTTTGATAAAGAGATGATTCAAAAGCACTGTAATATTCCTCCGCAATCAGTTGCCATGAGCCCACAATCATGAGAATGTAAAATTTGTGTCAACTGTCAAACGTTGACAACGAGTCGAAGTGGTAAGCAGGCTCATAATTCGCTCCTTGAGTTAACAATCCATCCAACCTGCCAGCATCATGCATTCATACAGGCAACATCAGAATTAAGGACATCACTCATAAGCAACATCAAATTTTTACACCGGAAAAATGCAGTAAATATTTGTTTTTTCTAAAAAAAAACATAAAAGTAACCGAGCACAAAGGAGCAATCTTTTGCATTCTTGGAGATTGAATATCTGTCGCTAGATTCAAGCATCATAATCATCATTCAGAAAGTAAATTCAGAACCTAAAGCACAAGTTTTTTCAACATTACAAAATTTTATTATATGGGAGTGAATAATTGCAATATATTTATTAGCATATGTATAACAAAAGTAAAAGGACTAAAACTGAATTCAATATTAAGCAGAACTGTGGGTAATGAAGTCTAAACTGGGTACTCTAATGTCTAAATTATTTCCTTCTGAGGTCTGAGTCTCAATTAATTTTAATCAGATAATCTTTTTGCTAAAAGTAATAATATCGTTTTATAAGGAAAAGACATGCAAGATAAGATAGCATGCCATCCCCATTATTAAAAATAATAAAATCAAATGAATTAAGGCATGAGGTCCAAATGCAGAACATAACGGCAAGAAGTATAACACGAAAAGGATTAGAAATTAAAACTTTCTACATTTTTGTGAAGGTGCAGACATTCTGGCATGAAGAATACGACTGTATAAACACAAGATTGTGTCAGCATTTTGAAACTGAATTTTCTTTGTAGAAAATCACTGTCAAGTTTTCTAACTATACCTTTTAAGCAAACTACAAAAATTGACACATAACTGATCAGTTTCTAGTATCATTTTGCAAGACAAAAAATACTCCCTCCGTTCATAAATATTTGATACGTTTAGAATCTTGACACTGTTCATAAGATAGGAGAAACTTTTAAATTAATTTCAATATATAAAACATAATATAGTCATATGAGGACTTGTTTGATTCGTCTCAACGAGTACGTTATTGATATCCAATTATTATAATTTTTACATATACACAACAAAAGATAGTCAAACAAGTGCATTGGCATGTGCAAGTCAAAACGTATCAAACAAATGGGAACGGAGGGAGTACATAATTAGCCCATTCAAAGATTTCCACAATAGTATGCTAACGACAGTGCAATTAAATGGACTTGACAGAAAAAGGGGCAGCTAAGATGCCAAAATACAGAATTGAATGTTGGTGTTCAGCAATCAGACAAGGAACAATTGCAATTGACTCTATAACCAGCCAAAAAGCTCGGCACTATGTTATTGTAGAAGATAGTGAGCCTTATCAGGATATAAGATATTTTTTACATATAGAAGTAGAAGTACATGAGTCATGTAACCTATAAAATACAAGTAACATCGGAGAAAACAAGTGAATATAAATAACCACTTTCTTCGACTTGGCTCATATTGACTCACTTGGCTCGACTCAAGACTATCTCAACTGCTACATCATTTTATAGAGAAGTAGGACATCAGTCAATAACGATTACAATTAAAAGAACCAATACCAACAGATATATCCTCTCTACAATTACCAAAGATAAGACTTTGCCCCACTTAATATCTAGACAGTAGACATCCCTTAGTCAAAGTGCAAAGAAGAGTGTACTGTTATGAACTATGACAATAAATAATGAAATTATACAGAGAATATGAAATAGATATTAAAGTTGATATTGCAATGACGTTTATATTCTAGAAAAGCTGCCTAAAACACATCACATCCAACAAAAGGCAACAACAGACTAAAGGATACTGTAAAGTTATATAAGCTTACCTTTCTCAACATCACCTGATTCCACATGCGCTTGCAGCCCTTCCAAAATCTCCTCAATACCAACTACAAGACCATCGCTGTGTGGCAGCAAAGCATCGACGGTTGAAATCCTAGGCTCCTCATCTTTTTTTTCTTTTGAAATCCTTTGGACCTACCAGATTTGGGAGCGAATGATTCATCTCGTCCAAAAGGGAAGCAGCAATTTCCAACTTCCCCATCTTTTTGGTATTATTTATCAATGACCTGTATATGTAAATCGAGGGCTGAATTTTCCTATTCTTCATTGCATTAAAAAGTCTTAATGCATCCTCAATGTTACCTGATCGACCAAAGCTCTCAATCAATGCAGCATAAGTTCTCAAATCTGGGACAAGCCCATACTGATCCATTTCCGTAATATATATTAAGCAAAGGTCGAATCTACCTAATTTTTGTAAGTTGTTTAACAGGGTGTTATAAGTAACAATATCTGGAGCTATGTTGGCCTTTTTCATGGAAGCAAACTCTTGCAGCATGTTATCCACCATACCAACTCGGCCTAACAACCCAATAACTGTATTGTAAGTGAACAAGTCAGGCTTGCATTCCAAAACCTTCATATGCTCAAATATTATCAAGGCCTTCTCAATTTGCCTAGACTCACCAAAGGCAAAGATCATTCTGTTTAAAACCAGGACACAACAATGAGGTGTCACCTGTACTATTTCTGCAACACATTTGAGCAGTAGAGAGTGGTCATCTGTGTTCAAAAAAGCCTTGGCAAGATTGCAATAACTTACTGAACTCATGCCTTTAGATGAAACCAACAAGTCCTTAAATATGGCTATTGAGAGTTCAATGTCACTACTTTCGCTAGTTGCAGCCAAAAGAATATTATAGGCATTGGAATCAAGGAACAAGTTTCTGCTGCGTAAACACTGCAGCAAATTAGCGATTGCTGCAACACTACCACATTTACATAGCTTTTCAATGTCATTACATATTTCCCCATTGACGCGAGCAGAATTTTCAACAGTCCAAAGTATATGGTTTAGGAGATCATCAGTCGCTTCTTGCTTATCTGGATAGTTCTCAGTGACAAAAGACCTAAATGAGACCCCAGAACTGCCAAGAGCAGTGAAGAACGGCCACTTTCGAGTACCAACTAACAAGGATGCAATATAAACCTGTATCAGGAATATGTTCATTCATCATAAGAATTTCCCAAAAAATCAATATATTAGGTCTAAAAAGCACACATTAAAATGAATTGCTCCCCAAACACAATTCTAAAATTAACGAAAACATCATGAATTACAAACTATATGCTTCAGCTTAACTTCAACTAGATATCAACAGCCTAATCCTAGGTAGAAAGTATTTCTCAATCAACCATAACCAAAAATACAACATCACTTTCCATGATGAGTCATTCACTCATTCCGTCATTTTGTCACCAACAAATTGGTCTCTCATCCAAAATATAAGATTCTAACACCACAACTTTCGCCTACAATATCGTACTGTAGTTAACTTCAGCTCGACAATCTTTTATCCCGGTAGAAATACATCTCAACTAAAAATTATACCTACATGGTTTCAGTTGATCCAAATAAGAAAATTCAACATAACTTTACATGGCAAGTCTTTGTGTCACCAATGAATTAACATCTCATCCAAATATTATAATTCTATCACTACAATTTTCGCCGAAAATGTCACACAAAGTCGCTAAGCAATACTGGAACAGCAAGTACAGATTAAATTATAAGATCAATTGCACAATAAATAGAGCAAGCAAACCATATTCCATTTTCATACAAAAGTATCCCAAAATTATCAAATTTGAGACCAAAATCATCACCTGATTAATCATGTTTCAGAACTTTATATAATATATACATTCATTCAATGAAAAACAAGAAATTAGCAGCATAAAAATTGAATTAAACTGAATAAATGAACAAGAAATGACGAATGAATTAACGACTTACCCTATTCAAATTATCGCCAAAAGGAGTTGAATTTGAGAAATGTTCATCGCATTTCTTCTGAAAACTAAAATTTTGACAGAGGTAATGAAATCCAGCATTTGAATTTCTACAAAAAATTGAAGAAGAAAACTGAAAAAATAAACAAAAACCTAGATTATTGCAATTCCTGAAATTTCTTGATGTAAGAAGCATGCTATGAGAAATTTTGAAATTGAATCACTCAGAAAATTAGAGTAATTAATGATTTTAGCATAGAAATATTTGGACTGTTGTATGGAAAGAGGGTTTAGGGTTTAAGAAATACGAAGGAAAATCAGAATATACAATCTGTTTATTGTTCACTGCCTCAGTCACTCAAGTACTTACTAAGTTACTACTCAACCACTAACCAACCATCTGTCCATCTCATTGATGTTTAAACAAACACCTTTGTTCCATGTTCCATGTTCCATGTTCCATGTTCCATGTTCCATTTATTTAATAAAATTGTTTGGATGGAATCAAATTTAAAGTTATTAGTTTCAATGATGAATTATAATGATTGAAACTTGTTAGGCTTGATGAAATTTTGTTACACGTAATTGTTTAGATTGATATTTTGACTTTTCATAACTTAAATTTCACTTCAAATATATTTTCGAGATCCTGCATAGTTGTGTGAATTGTTTTAATAAATTTTTGTAGTTAGTCGGATTTTTACTAAGTTGTTAACTCATGTTTGCTAAAGATTTACTGTGAAAATCTTTCCAATCGTATGACCTAACACTAAAAAATTACAGCATGAACAAGAGACGAGCATCACATGATTCATTATTTTACATCAACCTATGGGTAGACTAAACCTAAACCATACTAAAAGGTTTAAGGGAGCTTTTGAAGCATGGCACAAACATTCCAAAAGATTAGTTGAGCACTTGGGAGTTGGGATACATCAATCAGCCATATATCTTTTTGAATTTTTTTTCTAGGTATGCAATCATAACATCGTTCAACATAATAGATACAAGGGTTGGACTGATGCTTGGACAACCATTTGAGTATTGTGGCATGACTCAAACGTGTCTTTGGCCTGAGCTAATTTATCACGAAATGGCATGTCTCATGGCTTTGTTCATATTTACTAAAAACAATCAAAGTAAACTGAAAATAAATAAAATGAATTTGTTTATAAAAGAAGAAAATTAGGAGTTTAACTAAACAAACCCTCACCCCTCGGTCCATCTTTCCTCCGGTATATACACAATCTTTTGGCTACATACAATTTATAAATTACTCATCATTGTTTTGATTAGTGCTAAACTTGGGTCATTATACGTTGTAAAAGAATTATACGCACTTCAGTACTTGCATTCAACTATTTAAGTATAAAAAATTTGAGGTTTGCTACTTTGCTCACTTACTTTCAACCAAAGGTACCATCTTATTTACCATTGAAGTTCATTATATTCCAAAGCAGTAAAATGATAGTTGCTAGATGTAACTAGATGCAAGAGTGACCATATGGTGACACTAGCTCAAGGTCAAATATAAGCCAGCTCAAATATATCATTTCAAAATTGTTTCAACTAGACTTGTCCACAATTCATGTATTCTACTTGAAATACTCAACAACAAAACGTCTCTCTAAACTTCGTTTACAGAAATACAATAAGACTATTAAAAAAAACTAGAGCTTGATGTTGAAATAATCCGGGTCAAAGTGATGTAACCTCACATAACCATCTTCACCCCCACTTGCAAAACTGCACAACAAAGAAAGAAATAGATTAGATGATATTATACACAGCTTCGACGGGCGTTTAAAAGGACAGCATATTGATTACAAAGCAAGAGCAATCAATACAGTTGGGTAGAGCCCTCTCAAGGTCATCATCACCAGCATGTGTGAAGCAAAAAAAATTCAAAACCATGAAATTAATGATGAAAGCAAAATAGTCGAACGCAAATCTCAAAATCTGTAAGATTTATTTACTGAAGCAATTTCTGAAGAACAGATTTTAGATGTTTACCTCTTTCCATCAGGATTGAAAGCCAAGGCATTTATAGGCCCAAAATGCCCCTTAACGCCTCCAATTTCTTCCTGAAGAATCTACAAGCCAAAAATAACATAAATTAGTTTCACCCTCAACTTTAACTTTACACCCTAAATAATCAAGAGAAACTGTCTATGCATATAATTCTTCGTTCATTATCATCTTGGTGACAGCATAATATATATCCAAGAGCTAACAAATAATAACCACGTTTTCTGTTTCCAATTATTGAAACACTACTTGACTAGTCAGAGTAAAATAACTAATTGATTTAATATTACTATTATGAAACTTTAATCATACAACTTTGAAAATCTTACTACGTAAAAGTTATGATCAATAGTTCTAGACGAGATTTCATATGCACATCTCCAAGGATCAGCATATACAATTTTGGTTCTCCATAGTTGAATCAGTATGAGAAAATATCACCAATCCTAAACTCAAATTCACAACTTTTAACATTGATATCTAATATAGTATGGCACCCTTTAATTTGGACATACCTGCACCGTAGCACCTTAAAATAATAACCAACATATTCCACAACTTGCAAAAACCTAGGCCTCCCTCAATTCCAACTAGCAACATTTAAATTGTTTTATGATTTTTGAACTAACTGAACATTATGGAAGATGGATAATAGAATTTCATGCAGAGGGGTGGTGCTTCGAAAGGATGGCAATAGTTATGGTGGGGACTACAACAGTGTGATCAGTGAGTTTAGAAGATGGTGGAAGTATTACTGTTTGAAATAGAATAATATAGGATTTACAAATAACACTGGACAGCATATGGTTTAAATATTTGATTGATGAAAAATAAATACTGCAAATATAATATTCGAATAAGCATGAACACAAAGAACGATGAAGATGATTTAGACATTTGCTATCTCTATGACCAATTATGCACTAGAGCATAATTGAAACTTAACAAGTTACACTAGTGTATATGGCAGTTTAATTTCATAAAGTCACATGTGAAGTAAGCAAACCAGACAGCTATTTATGTCTCTTTCGAAAGTCTCTTTTACAAATGGATCTATTAACGCCAAAACTGGAAATTGATCATTTACAAGAGTGCACTTAAATTTACCTTATCATAAAATTTTGCTTCAAACTTCCCCGCACGATGATCTGTAGTTGTCACAGATGATGCGTCCTGACCACCTCCAAGCACAACCTATAGGGAAATCCAAAGTTCAAAGGATGTATAACAGAATAACACAATAAATGTAAATACTACAAAACAAAAAGAAATATTAGAACTAAACAAAGCTGAAATGCACAACATGCACCACTTATTAATGCTCAAAATCAACACTTCTTATTCTTCTAATATGGCTCCCTTTGCAAAAAGGATTTCCTCTTTTTGGAGCCAGGAGCCTTATAGTTTAATACACAACATCAGGTCACTTTCCTACTTGTGTGCTTCAAAAATAACAAAAGGCACAAAACACCTATAAGCCATTAATTTAGCTTATTGATCTATAAATGGCAAAGGGCCAAATAAATATTCTCTACATATAATACAGCATACCACTTATCAATGAATCAATCACTAATACCTATCCCTCAAATCATTCCTTTGTAGAAGACCTCTATACACATGTACAGGGCAAACTGCAGTCTGTGATAGCATAAACGAGGAGCGGAACAGTTGATATAAATCAAAGGAAGAAAGATATGCAATTACCAATTTATAAATGAACAATAAATAGCCCATAGTGAAGCTCACAACAAAACGTTATATTTTCCTTGCTATGACTCCATGAAGGAATAGTCATGGGGAATTTAGAACGACAAAGCTAGAATAGGTGAATGTCACATTCATATAACAGACTACAATAATTACAGAAACAAATCAAAATCAAATGTTCAAGAAACATACATGGTCCAGGAGAGGGGACATGGTAACAGCATTCACAGGCCGCTCCGTAACATAAGTCTTGATTAGAGTCAAAGTTCTTGTATCCCAAAGCTGAAAAAATGGTGCTAGCCAAATTAGTATAGGGAACAGATATAGATAACAAATTCACCACAGCTACTTGTTCACTTTTTATTCATGACATCTAACCTTAGCAGATTTATCTAGTGCACCAGTGAGGAAATGTGACTTGTCAGCAGACATGGCCAGTGAAGTTATTGGCTTCTTGTGACCACTTTCATGGTCTTTCGTTGACATTATCTCTTCACCAGTCTGCAAAATCAAGCAAGAAGCATCAAACAACCATACACACAATAGCTGTACAACAACCCATGCAGATATAAACTATACATCAGAATCTAAGTATTTTAAAATCAGTACTGTTACATACCACAGGATCCCACACACGAATAATCGCATCCTCACCACAACTAATAATGGTTTTGTTCAAGGGTCCCCAAACAGCTCTATTAATTCGTCCCGCTGGGCCCCTCATGACGAGAGCAGATTCATTGTCCTCTGCAGATCAACATACACGATGATTTTTCCTCCAGAAACAATTTCTAAGAAAAATAATGAAAGCAGAAATTAAGTTCATGATCAACGTAAAAATGTCCAAACTCAAAGCCTTCACGATTGCAAAACACTAAGCTATGCCTAGATCAACAGCTGATTCCCTAAATAGTTAGCCAACAAAATTCCCTGAAAAAAGAAAACCCAGCTTTTGACACTAATAGCCTTGAACCATGTGAAAAGCACAGACTATCGCCTCACCAGATTTTATAAAATACATAAGATGCACCACTTTGCATCCACAGTACACGTTTAACAGGCATCCTCTTAATGCAATGAAACACTACTTCAGCCCAAGTTACTCACTGTCAGACATGGTTGCTTCCTGCTTTGACTTAACATCCAAGTCAAAACAATTTTTAAATGTTATCCTAAAATTACATTAATGTTTAAGATAGATGTCAGCCAACAAACATACTTGTTGAAAGGCATACTCCGGTAGAATACTATGTTGGGCAAGTAAAAGACTAAAGATATTTACTTTACGAAGCAAAATTTGCTTCTTATCCTATTTCATGCATCTACCCAGGAAAGGCACCAAAAAATGCCTTCTAAAGCTACATTTAACTTATCCTATTCGATGCCTCTACCTAGAATGCCACCTTATAACACCAACGATGCAACAGCTTTTGACTTCAACCTCTACAGACTAATCATGAAGTGGTCACTTAACAATGTCGAAGATGAGGTGATAAAGTTTACAGCATCACATATACACATTGAGCAAATGAGCAGTAAAGTAAACTTAAATAAAGCAGAAACGCTATTGTTTGACAAGAAATTTAAGAAACTGATAAAAGTTTGCCAAACTTACGGTCTTCAATGTCCTCAGCAATGCGCTTCACATGAATAGCAGATGTCTTGTCCATGAACGGATCGGTAGTCATAACAGCAAGCTTCTCACCAACTGAGAAGTCTACAGACCTAGCAGGAGAGTCAAATTTGAAAGTAAACAATTGCTCTCCACTTTTGACATCCCACAGCTTTACTGTTGTGTCGGCACTACCAGTAAGAAGGCGTGACGAATCCCCTAAAACAGTATCAATAATCAATAAGAGATTTATAACTAGAACACAATTCTTCTTTCCCCTAACCCTTAATCAAGAAAGAAAAAGGAAATAGTTTTATAAACAGCTCAAAACTCAATTAAATCTTTCTCCATTAATGAGTACTATTAACAGAAACTATTCATAAAAACAAACATCAAAACCCTAATCTTTACTCCACAATCACCAAAACAACATCAATTTTCAACACAACGACACGATTCTTATCTCCCCAAACCCTAATTTATACACAAAACCCTAATTATTAGCTCAAAACTCATCTATGAACTTCCTCCATTAATGATTTGATTCCAACATCAACACACAAAAAACCATTTATGAAAATCGAATATCAAAACAACTCAATCACTAAAATTAAAATCAACAACCCTAAAACCCCTTCTTCGACACAAAAACCGAATAAAAACCTAATTTTATTCATTAAATCACCAAAAAAATCATCAATTTTTATCAAAAGCATATCAAATTGCTACATACTAGCTCTCACCCATCAAAATTTTCATCGATTCTGACCAATAAATCCAAACCACATCAACAAATTCACCAAAATCAAAACTTTTATTTTTTTTAAAAAAAAAAACCCTAGAAAAGGAGGAGGAAGAGGGTATAGATGGAAACATACAAGAGATATCGCAAGACCAAACAGCACCATTATGACCACGATAAGTACCCAAACGTTCACCATTATCAGCAAACCAAACAGTTGGATTGTGGTCTTTAGCGCACGAAAATAGAAGATCTCCATCTCTGTTGTATTTTAAGAATGTTAATGGCCTTTCATGCCCTTTCATCAATATTGGCCTCATTGTCCTTTTCTCAAAACAATTTTGATGCTGATTTCTTGATGTTGCAGTGGTGGGTTTTGGGGGTTCTGCTGCCTTTTGAGGGAAGAAGAAGGAAAAGGAAGGAAGTTTGGTTATGTGAGGTTTTCTTCTTTTTTTTTTTTTTTAGAAGTGGGCTTTTAGATGGGTTAGATATTGATTTGGTTTTGGGTTGTATTACTACCGTATTTTGGAGCGGTGCTAGCCTACTACATTGCTCTCCAGCAATGTTCGGATTTGAAGATTTCAATATCAGCTCTAAGGTTTTTTTTTTTTTTTTTTTTTTTGCAATGTCCATCACCATCAACAATCAAAATTTTCATAGTTCTGAACAATAAATCCAAACCAAATCAACAAATTCCACACAACAAATCAACTTTATTTGTTTTTAAAAAAAAACCCTAGAAAAAGGAGGAGAAGAGGGATAAGTTATGATGGAAACATACAAGAGAAGTCGCAAGACCAAACAGCACATTATGACCACGATAGTACCCAAACGTTCACCATTATCAGCAAACCAAACAGTTGGATTGTTGTGTCTTTAGCGCACGAAAATAGAAGATCTCCTTCTGTTGTATTTTAAGAATGTTAAGGCCTTTCTGCCTTTCATTTCTCAATATTGCCTCATTGTCCTTTTCTCAAAACAATTTTGATGCTGATTTCTTGATGTTGCAGTGTTGTTGGTGGGTTTGGGTTCTGCTGCCTTTTGAGGGAAGAAGAAGGAAAAGGAAGGAAGTATTGAGTTGGTTATGTGAGGTTTTCTTCTTTTTTTTTTTTTTGAAGTGGGCTTTGATGGTAGAGTTAGATATTGATTTGGTTTTGGGTTGTATTACTACCGTATTTTGGAGGCGGTGCTAGCCTACTACATTGCTCTCCAGCAAAGTTCGGTTTGAAGATTTCAATATCAGCTCTAA
>PYUH01000351.1:374758-391087 GCA_016808085.1 Suaeda aralocaspica
GGTTTTTTTTTTTTTTTTTTTTGTTTCCAAAATTGTAAACTCGCCGTTTTTTTGGTTACAACTTTTCAATATATCATATGATTCATGTCTAATAAATAATATCCTAAAGTTACAAGTAAAAAAACAGAGGAGTGTTTCGCATGAATTTTTCCTTTTAAAGTTTCTTCATTTCAATTTTCAACCAAGGAGAGAGCTTATTATTTTGTTAGGATGATTTTTAAAAATAATCATAATTATATAAATTTAAAAGTTCTGGAACTGGTCGTGTTTGGCTAAGAGAGTTTAGAGGTTAGAGTTTGCTGTTAGAAGATTAATTTTTTGTTTAGAGGATTTAACTACTGATTTGAATAGTCATTTCACTTATATGTACAAATGCATTTGGTAACACTCAACTGATTGTTCAAAGTTTTATACTTTTTTTTTAATTATATAGCATGACATTTATGGACATTAATTATGAGGGGAAAGTAGTCATTTGCAATTTTTGTACCCAAAACTGCAATAAAAAAGGCCCTTATACCAGCTTTTTCAAATTACAGTTTTGCACCAAAAACTCTCTTAAAACCTTTCCCTTTACAAACTCTCATATAAGAGTTTTTCAGTGGCCAAAACTCTAAACTCCCTTCAAACCTCTCTCCACCAAACTCCCACCAATTGTCTGTCTAGGAAGGTTGGCCCCAAAAAATGAAAATATAAAATCAGGTGGGGAGTCGGTGGTTGTGGAGGTGGTGTTGAGTAGTGTTAGACAATAGTGACATTGGTGATGGTTAATTGATGGTGTTTTCAAAGATGGTGTAAACTGTACACTAAAATAGGGTGAAGTAATCATACAAAATTTCAGCAAAATAATAAATCTTTTTTTTTAATTACAATAGCACACAAGGATTGTGGATTTATGGCCTCGTACTTTTAGGTTAGATTGAGCTGACGTGGATTAAAACTAACAAATGACAGACTCATTTTGGAGGGGGGGTGTTAACTAACATTCGTTGAATTGGAATCAACTTCACTAAATTAAAAATAAAGCTATAATGAACAAGGCCTGTATAGACTTACAGAAATAAATTATTACCGTCTTAATTTTTTTTTTTCAATTAGGTACATGATGTTGTTAATGCTTATGTTTTGGTGTATTTTAGGAGGAAAATTAAATGGAGTGACTCTGGCTTTAAATGGTAGGAACTATGTAAATAATCGCAAACTCGCATACTCACTTAAGTGTATGTCTCTCTAATTCCAAAATGACATACAATTCGTATTCCATCAATATTAATTTTTATTTTGAACTTGTTTAGGGGTTAGAAGTACACTAAATTCATAAAACATTGTAAATATCCAACAAGTATAAAGTATTTGTCACTAGGGGTGTGCAAAAAATTCCGATTCCGAATTCCCGTTCCGAAAATCCGGATATCCGACCCGGTTTTTTGAATTTGGAAACATCAAACCGGATATTGGATCGAAACCGGAATGGAATTTAGAAATTTCGGATTCCGGATTTTTAAGGAAAACAAAAAACCCGAAAACTAGATATCCAATTTTCTGATCCGATATTTTATAAAAGAATAATGAAGTACTTAGAAGAGATTTAATTTTAAAAAAATCCGGATCCGAATTTTCCGGATATCCGAAATACAGGATCCGGCTTTTCCATAACTGATTCGGAATATTCGGATATCCGATTTTCCAAATCGAAAAATTTTGGTATTCGGTTTTGAACACCCCTATCTGTCACCAACACATCTAGACTTGAACACGTTATATGTGATATGTTTCACCATATCATTAAAATCTAAAACTCATTTTATAGCTCTTTAAAGTTTAAACCCCATCCTCCTAAATCTCTCTCTAAACTTTGAAGTTCTATTTTGAAGCTTAGAATTTAATTATTGAAACTTTGACTATCTTTTTTTTTTCAAATTTTAATTTGCATGTGTTTCTTTGGATCGTTGTTTTTTTTTTTTAAAGTGTTGTATAATGTTATTCATAAATAAAATAAGTATAACAAAAAAAATCTCAAAAGGTTCTCAAAACTATATGGTTTCAAGACCGTATGAGGTACCGTTGTGATTTAATTTGTTTTTTTCTCCTTATGTTATTGTTGATCGACTTTAAAAAGAGTGATGAATGAAATTTAAACTCATAAACATCTTATCACGATAACTCTTTATACCATTTTAAATATTAGTTGATCAATTCAATCATAGTCTAAAATGATAGTATAATAAGACTCTATCAAAGTTCGATCATACTTGTTTAATGTTTATCTTTATCTATAGACACAATAGAGATAACATGATGATTTCTTTAGACAAACTGTTTTGACCAAAGTATCAAATAAGCTCATTAGGGAAATTATTACATATCTATCATACTATCTACTAATGTACATTAGGAGTATTCATTAAGACTAGCTGATCGAACAGCCTATGTAACTATTTCCTTTACAAGGTTATGATAGAAAAGCATACCATTTATCAAAGATAGATATGAAGTCATGGTTTGAAAATTTGAATGAATGGTATTAATATCAATTATATTTATCAAACAATATCATATCATCAAAGTGGTCATTACTGGAGTTCCTTGTAACAAACGTTGGCCATAATTTTCATGAGAATGACACCACTGACTCACTAGTCAAGACTAGTAATTATTGATTACTACGGTCGGGTAGTATGCATTCCTAGCTACCTCTCGATATATATTCGCAAATAGTATTCAATCACTTATCAAACGTTATGTCTTATTATTCTATCATTTATCGTAGTCTTCTTGGCTACTCGTTTTAATTTTAAAATACGTAACATTTTGAATATGACATTGTTTACACATATTTGCTTCCAAACGACCGTAAATTATATGAGATATAAGAGATACATATGGAGAAGAGCTACTATATATAAATAAATATTAAATATTGGGAAAGAAAATTATTAGTCATTTTAGTATAAATTTTTAAGAGCTAAGGGGCATTTGGCCCACTCTATTTATGTAAAATCGAAGGTATCTCATTAATTTAGTCCCAACATATACGTATTAGGAGAGGGATATAGTCAAGGTTGCACTAGATCGGGTACGGACACAGGTACGTGTATGGGGGCGGGTACGGGGTACGGCAAAGTTTTTTGGTAGGATACGGGTACGTCAAAAAAAAATAATAAATAAATTACCAAAAAAGAAAATATTAACTCAATTACACAAATCCATAGCCATTAAAATTTATAAGTGCACAACATAACCAAACTAAACATGAAATACAAATTTAAAGTTTCACATACATAAAAAACCAAATTACAAACATAGAAAGAAAAATTTACTCATCTATATTGATATTGATGTCATCCCCAAATATTTTATTTTCCAATTCGGGCTCATCTAGTGACAATTTGGCTTTCAGCATATAATAGCAACAACTCAACAACTAAAGTAGTAACCCACACAATTGAAGTACAATTTGTGTATTTTTACTTACCTCACCAGTCGTCGTCACCATCGAACTCGTAAAGGCCAGTGGCCACCCAAGCAACCCGGCCCCCTACGACCGAGCTTCAAACCCACACCACCCACTAACACTGTAACACCTATTGATCTACTACTTATAATTTTAAAATCAAACAAAAAAAACGAAAACAAATTGATTTAGATTGTTTAAGACTTTATGTTAAGATTTGGATGTTGACGAAGAAATTAGAAAGAAATTAGAATTAGAGTATAGTACAGTACATGAGTAGAGCAAGAGATAGAAGAAGATCAAAGTTTAGGCTTTTCTTAGGTTAAAAATGAGGTTTTGATAGTTTTTGGCCCAAAAAAAACTGGACATGACCCAATACACAAGGCCCGTACCCTTACCAAAAAAATCAATAAAAACCCAAGACACGGATTTAACCGTGTCGACACTCCAATACCCATGTCTCAGCTGTACCCGTATCCGGTACGCAACACGCATCTAAAATGTCGTGTCTGTGCATCCTTGGATACAGTTATTTGCAGGGGGTAATAATGAAAATAAAATGAGACACCTTATTGGTAATAATTGTTTTTTTTTTTTGGATAAATAGAGATGAGGAAGGGGGAGGGTGTACAGGCAGGTGAATTTAACAAATAGCATTAGCCTTTAATTATATAAACAAACTACTATTTTTCAAATAACATTAGTCGATTTATTTTTTAAACATTATATTAGCCCGTACATCGTACGGGTTTCAACCCTAGTATATATCTAAAGTAGAACAGTTAAAGAGCAATAGGAGAGCCACGTAGGATTTTATCTATTATAATTTATAAATCAATAATGTTTGAAATAATTAATTTCTTTTTGATTAAATTAATTCTCATGCTACATAAGTAAATCAAACCGATCATATTAAAGATAAAAAATATCAAAGACACATATTTGCCAATAAATTTGATAGGATGAAAAAAGATGATTTCTATATAATTTGTTAAATGATACTTCTATTTTTAATATAAAGTATTGTAATAGTTCGTGCATGGCACATGTTTCCACACTAATTAGGCTTTAGATGAATTATAATTACTCATTCTACATCCAAAAAAAATTATACAAAAAATAAGGTTTAATGAGAGGCCTCCATTTAGGTTTTGGAGGCCTCACAACAAACATACTTTTAAAATATATATATACTAGATTGTGCCAGTGCAAAAACACTGAATTTAAAAGTTACAAAAGATTAATAACTTATTTTTAGACTAAGGCCTTGTTTGGTTTCTCCTAATTTCCATGGGTATTGAAATATCCCATGATTTGTAAAAATGTTGAGTTGTTTGGTTGACCCATTTTCAATAAAATGGAGGAATTGTAAATTCCTTGGGAATTTGGATTAGCTATATTATGGAGGAATTCATTGCCCACATAAACCCTTGGTTATTAGAACTTCCTACATAAATTAACATGTTAAACTACATTTGTATCCCTTATTTGGCAGTACTTTTTTTTTTTTTCATTTCCCTCTTTTTCCTCTCAAATTGACATTTGTATCCCTGGGTTAGTTAAAATACATGAGAATTATAGAAAGTGTACCACACAAAATAGAGGAAGTTAAATCCTAGGAAGTTAAAATTACTAAAGGTTAACCAAACAACTTTTAGGGCATGTTTACTTCAGCTGAAAACAATTGAATTGAACTGAAAGTTTTTAATGAAGGATTAATGAGTAGCAAAATAAAGAAAGAGCTGGACTAAATTGAACTGAACTGAGCTGAGCTAAACTGAGCTGAGCTGAGCTGAAATGAGTTGAGCTGAACTGATTTTAAGCTGAAATAAACAGGCCTTTAGCCAATTCCTAAGAATTTCATGGGGGAATTAATTTCCCACATATTGTAAATTCCTACGGGAAATAAATTCCCATTACAACCAAACAAGGACTAAAAGTCTAAAATCCCATAGGTCATAGCTTTAGTTAATATGGTCGAATATTATTGTATTGGAAGTGTCTCGGTTTTTTTATTGTTTTAACCTAATTAATATATTTGTAATACGGAAAAAAATGCAAAAGCTTCATAATATCAGATAGTTCACACTTTGTATTAAACGTGTAGGTAAATATATCAATAAATTAAATAGTCTATCATGAAAAAAAAAAAAAAAAAAAAAATTGTATTTTTAAATATAACATAAAAAAAAGACNTCATATATGTATGTCGGTGAATATATATGACTACATGGAAAGAAGTCATTTTTAAAATAGATAAAGGGAAGTTGTAGGACAAATTTAATGTTTTTATTATTTATGTTAAACTATTTTTTTTATTTTTATTTTTATTTTATATATATTACGAATGGTGTAGTGGAATACTGGAATATATATATATATATAAACAAATTTTTCTTTTTTTATTATTTTCCAAATTTCCTAAAATAGTATGTTATAAACAAATTATGTTTCTAACATTTAGAAAATAGAAATTTCCCATATATATAAGTTACAAAAGATTAATCTATGATATATGATTTTATACTTCTACTTTCTCTCATTTCTTGAACATCTTTTATAATTTTTTAATTACATATGAGGAATACTATGTGGGGCCAAAGATCTTATTAATCAATTATATATAAATTCATCTTTTCTCTATTCAATCTAATTTGCTTTTTGATCCACTATCTAATTCTTACTTTAAAATTAACCAAATTGTAAGCATGAATAGTGTACGACATGATTTTTGAGGAATAGATGGATTACAATAATATTAGATTGATTACTATTTGGTATACAGAGTAGTTTATTAAAAGACTTTAAAAGTTGAATGAAAGTTGTAAGAAAATTATCTATCCAATTTAACCTAATAACATAAATATTATTCCAATATGGACTATTAGTAACACTAACCAACTCTAACACAATCACACAATTGCATAAAACTATATATAAATGACATGCATTTGTCGTGCTATATACGTAACAAATTGTGACTATTTATAATAATAAATGGCTTATATTTAAAAAATAAAACCCTCAACTTAGCTTAATTAATTAGTCTCCCTTCCCGTTTGTTATTGCATGCAAATTTGGTTTGCATGTTTTTTTTTTCTTTCTTTTTTTTTTCTAAGTAGTTACAAGGGCGGGGTGAGAATTGATAGGATCTCGCGGAGTAATTGGAAAAAAAACTTTAACCACTTAAGCAATCCCTCACTCTCAAATCTAGTTTGTATATTGATCGTGGGTAATGTATATGCAGTGGCGGAGCTAGTGCAGTGTACCCTAGTGCACGTGCACCACCAAAGAGGGGGAAGAAAATGAAATTTAATTAACCAATCACACTTCAATAATTCTACTCCTAAATTCAAACCCTAATTCATTTCCTCTCCCACATCTCTCTCATGGTGCGACGGCGCCGCTTCGACGACTCACCACCCGGCTACCAAACTCCATTCACCCTTCTCCTTCAAGGCTTCAACCAAAATCAATGACTCCTTCAATCAAACTTTGACAATTCTACAGTCGCTATTGACTATACCGTGGCACCACCATGCGCCTCACACGCTACCGCCTTTTCATCCTAATCTCCAGGGTATTAGTTGACATAGGTTAGATTTTTCATGATTTAATTGTTGATTTATTGTTGTTTATTAGTTGAATTAGTTGCATTATTTTTTTATAAGGTATTACTTGAAATGTAAATTCATACTTCACAATTTCAGATTAAATTGTTGTTTAGATTTAAAATTTCAAATTTAATTCCTGATTTGTTGAATTATTGTTGCTATAATGCTATCTAGTTCAATTGAATTGAATAATTTCATGTTTTTTGTTCATTTGATTTGAATTATTTCATACTTTTCAATTCTTTGACTTGAATAATTTCATATGTTTCAGTTTTTTTTTCTTTAAATTGAATAATTTCAGATTTTTAAATATTATTTGGTTATATAATGGTTTTTTGTGTTCTATTTGGTTGTTATATTAATACGGTTTTTTTTTGGATTGTAACCCATTGTCAACTATACTTGGAAAAAAAAATCTGCACTTCCATGAATGATCAATATTTGATAGTGACCCACCATCTCCGAATTTCTGGCTCCGCCACTGTGTATATGCATAAATCTTTGATATTGGATGGAAGTTTGATATGCGTGTTAATGATGCGCAATACCTATACATAAATATTCTTTTACTTTTGTAAAAATTTTCTCTTTTGTTTAATCAGGATTTTTTTTTTATCTTTATCTCTTTGTTTTTCCAAAAATTATTAATACAATTATATTTTTTTATAAGATATGTTAGAATTACACCATAAAAATCATAGACCGAATCTCTATATTGAATTATCTAGTATATGAATATAAATTGCGGAAGCATATCTTGTTCCATGACAAAGATTGTTAGTCGGTTTGGTCTTCCAACTCTATATGGTGTCCCTTTCGAATTCTATTAATGATAGGAAATCAAAAGATTAAGAAAACATATGAGATTGAGGATCATAACCCTAACCCTAGGAGGTGGATGTATTTATAAGGTTTCTCATCCTCTTATAGATATCTAACTTACAAGCCCAGTTATTTAATTAATTACTTTTATGAGCTAACTTTAAAATAGTCTATATACACATACACTTATACATGTAGGCCCACATATATTCTAACAAGATAATTTTTTTTTTAATTAGCAATGATTAATCTCCTAAACCTTTTGTAGTAGGATTGCCTGTATTTGCTTTAATTAATTTATTATAACAAGATAATTTTTTTTATTAGCAATGCAATTAAATTGTGCGCATATTTATAAGTTGTAAGTTTGATAATTGTCGAAATTGAGGTCGAGAGGTAAGATTATTACAATAAGACCACCGAATAATATGCAAAACTAGTCTATGTGAGCGAGAGTTGGTAGAGGATTTTGAGGGAGTCTAAGTTCGAGAGAATTAGTGTGCCCTAGTTTAATGAATTTTATGGAATTAATTGGTTTATGTTATATAAATTTGTTAATTGTTCATGATGAAATGATTGCTCTAGGTTTTAGTCAATTTGAGTAAATTCTTAGTTTAATTCCGTTATTAGTTTTTTAGTTAATAATTAATCATAACAAGGCCCTTTTTACAGTTTAAACCTTTTAGTATTATTAGTGTCTCATTGCTTCCCTGAGGATTCGATCTCTACTTCCCTAACTATACTAGTTAGTGTTGTTTGGTATATTTTTGTACGAGGTGTGCAATAGTCTGTTCAAGGTTTGTGTTGATATAGATATGTGAAATTTTGGGTAGGGACCAATGTTAAAATAAAAACTAAACAAAATAAAAAGGTTTGTGTTAAATTGTAAAATAAAAGTAATATGAAAATGATGCATAAAAAATAGGTCCACTTATAAACCTCTACGAGATTGTCTATTGTTGGTTAAAAATTGATTTGTCCTTTTTATGGTGCAACAATAACACATAGAAATATGTTTAATTGTGAATGCTCTGAGTAATTCATATTAGGTATTGTAATTTGTAAACTATAGCAGCCAACTAGTTCTAGTATGTAAGCAAGTCGTTTTTCTTCCTTCCAAAATTCCAAGTAGAGGTGCCACTGGACAAATTGAACTAGTTTAAAATATATAAACCTTGTTCAACCCATTAATTTGGCAAATAGGATTGGGGTGTGGGTTAGTGGGTTGGATTGACAGGCTGGGTTGACGGGTTGAGTTGGTAGGTTAGTCTTGAATTGCATTGGGTTGGGTTTCATGGGTGACATGGGTTGTGGGGTTCTACGTAGTATTTTTTTTTCCCTTTATTTATTCACAAATTGTCAATAGAAAGAGTTAATGAACTTAACGAATCCAGAAATTGTAACTTTCTAAGCCATGAAAATAATAAAAGTATTAAATAAAGACATAATATTAAAAATAAGCAAGTAATACTGTAACACCCTGGAAATTCCTAACTTTCTACTCTATATTTTTCTAGAAAACATTTTATAAATATTAAAGAATTATAATTATTAAAACAACTCATAACAAAACAATCAAAGTATTACTGTCACCGTAATAACGGCTAAGGCATTTATCAAAGTACTACAGCAGAAACCTTAAAACCAAAAACTAATTTAAAAAAACTAAACTTCAAAACAAGTCTCAAACCAAATTCAAATCAACATCCAAAATAAAAACCAACTTAAAACTTTATTACACTTCGGAACCATTTTAATGGCCCTTAAAAACCAAAACTAGAATCTTTACAATTAAAACAACATCCAAATAAAAGTTAGTACTTCATAAGCAGTAAAAATAAAACTACAAAATTACAAAGCAAACGCTTTCACTCCAACCCAGCATGAAATGACATATACCCACTCGTACCTGTACCTTTTCTTATTCTAGACAATTATTTACCAACAAGTGGATCATTGTAGGGCCAAGTCCAAGACAAAGCCATGCACACAAAACAAATAGTCAACAAAGTTGAGTACATAACTACTAAAGACTATGCAACAAATAACATGAACTAAAACGTGCACACAACTTACCTTTGACAACATTTCACCTGTGCATAGACTCAACCAATTAACTATTATATTCAAACTTTTGGATTATGCATCGAACGGGTTTCCTTTCCTTTAAAATCGCTCTATTGGGCACCAACTTGGGAGCAACTCCAAGATGGTATTACCTATGTCACACAAAGTGACGGAATTCAAGCGCATTAAAAATATAAAAAAGTACAACGTCTTGTACTCCAATTAGAAGTCATAGATCTCTGTTCCTTAAAGACTCTCCCCATTGTTCATACTCAAGGTATATACGTTCCAAGAGTTTTGATGCAAATCCTCTTACATTTTACGTGATTAACCGGTTTAACAATGTTATGACTCACATATAACATCACATAAAAGTATACATCAAATCAAGCAAGCCATACTAATTATCTTCAATTTAAAGTGATTCAAAAATAATCTCATGTGTGTCCTTTAATTAAACTGAACTTCCTTTACAACACAACTGTGAGTGGCTAACTATTTACTTTCTCCTTGACCACACATTAAACTGTGAGTGGCAACGTGTATAAAATATTTGCTCATTAACTCCTTTTAGTCATGTGAATAAAATTTCACAACTACCTTTCTTGTTGATTAAGTAACTAACCAACTTTAAAATAACTTACTTTCTTTAATAATAAACTATTGGCCAAATTATATAGATCATAACATTCCAATTTAATCTCATAAAATTTATATTGCTAATCAACATAGAATGTCAATATAATATAATCATGCTTCTAATAAAATTTGTCATGTACATCGATTCATAATTCAAACAAGCATAACAATATTTCATAACATAAAGGATCATCCAAGCATGAATTCTAAATCTTATGTTTGTCTTTAGTACTTACGTACCTGGTGAAATAGTGGTGATCCGCTACAACTTCTAAAAGTTGACTAATTAAAAGTTTCCTACATACAGAAAACCGAAACTATAACAAAACCTTGTTGGATTGACTAAGTTCTACAGCAACTCTAAACTAACTTCTATCTTGGAAGCTTGTCCAAAACATTCCTTATATGGTCTCTATTCAATTTCATACTTCAGTTAAATTTTTCTATTGCAAGATTACTTGATCTTCGGGACTTATTTACACTTTATAAAACCTCAACATAAATTTTATGTCACTTTAGAAAAGTGGATAACAATTTAAAATAATCAAAACTCCTTGAAAACCCTCAAAAACAACACAAATCAATCGTACAATGTATTACTTAGTTTATATGATCAATTCATGCTAATTACATACTTTAAAAGCCTAATTATTCACTTTACAAAATCTGGACAACATGTTAAACATGCTTAAAATCACTTTTAAACTTCATGAAACATACTAAAAATCATATGTAACATCATAGAATTAATATGTGATCCTACTAGTATAATATAACACTTAAAACTTATTTTAACTTGTTTTTATAAAATTTTCAGATTTATTAATTACCTTTAAAGTCATGAAAAACTCATAAAAACATCATAAATTCATCATAAAACTCTTTTACAATCTACTAACATCATTATGAAACCAATCTATGCTTTAGAATAATTTTTCATAAGCCAAAACATGTTCATAATATTTATTCTATTGGATTTCATGATTACAAAATTTGGACAACAATTTATTTTATGTTTAAAGCCTTTAAAATCAATCTAAACTTCATAAAATCATCATAAATTCACCCAACAACAATTCATGATCATAATATTGAAGTTTAAATCATTAAAACTCATAAAAATCAAGAATTTATTACTTTATAAACCCTAATCTAATATTTCATCAACAACAAATTAATTCATGCTTTAAAACAAATCATAACTTCACAAAACATGATTGAAACTTATAAAATCATGATTAAACATAAATATAAACATGAATTTGCAAAATTGAATCAAAAAGAAAGAAGAAGAATTTTTTTTAAAGTGTTCGAAAATACCGAACAAGAGGGGCGAGGTGGCCAGCGACCACGGGCGGTGGCAGTGGCGTCGGGGCTCCGGCGTCCGGCGAACAAAATTTTTTTTCTTCTCTGAAAAAAAATCGAACAGTATTTTTTTTCTTTTTTTTCGGAATTCTTGCTCTTCTTCTTCTTTTTTTTTCCTCTCTTTTTCTCTCTAAATTTTGAATCCTAATGACAATTATGAAAGATGAAATCTGAAAATTTGGGGTTTAGAGGGTATTTATAGGCCCCAAAGTAGGATTTGTTGAAGCTCATAATTATCCTAAATAGTGGAAAATACTTTTATGCCCTTGCCTTAAAATGAATTAGGAAACTCTTAAAATTCTATTTTTAGAAACCTTTCAAAATCTTTTATAAAGCATAAAATATTATTTATAAACATAAAATAATTATTTTTAATTGAAGCTTATTTAAACTCTTTTGTTTAATATTCTTATTGAACACTATTTTTCAATAAATATTAAAATTACACGTATAAAATAAAATAACAATTCCTTAAAATACGTGAAAATATGAGGTATTACAAGTACTGTAATGGTAATGTACGTGGTGAAATTGATCAAAAACATAAATTGTAATTACTAGTTTTTGGGTGGGTTGACGAATTGGGTTGGGATGAGCTAGGTTAACGAGTTAGGTCATGAATTGGGCAAGTTGTTTTAGTGTGTTAGGACGGATTAGAGCGAATTGGGCCGGGTTAAAGGAAAGAGCTGCATAATAGGTTGAGTTGGAAATTCATGACCCATGACACGACCCAAACCCTAGTTGACGATTAGGTTGGGTTGGATCATGGGTTGAGTGAATTAGACACATATAAATCATTTGGCTGGATTAGGGTTGGGCCCATTGACCACCTCTACTTCCAAGTACTAGCTCACTAATCTTTATTTCACTATCCAATCACACATTACATAATCTTGGTTTTTAACTTTTTATGTAAGCTCAGGTATTAGAGGTTTCCCTTGGATAATCTTTTAATTAGAACCAACTAGATTGTTGTCGGAACGTTTTCCCCAGGTATTGTATATGTAATGAATAATTGGACACTTCTTTATTATATTATTTACAAGGCCTAAACATACTAAGCTTTAAGAATATTTATTACCACATATATATATTTCAATGTTTTGTGGGTAATTTAGCGGTAAAACTTATTGTTGACAAAATAATGAACTCAAGTTCTGTTCCACTTAGGCTCATTTTTTGACGAGGTAATGCATACCTACATATTGCTACATAGGATCACAATTAGCGCCACACAAAATAGAGGTGCTACATGACAAATTGTTATAAGGCGTCTTACGTTTTACACCCTTTGTTTTAATTTATTCTTTACGTGTTGACTTTGTGCACTATTCACAAACCATGTTTGACCATTATTTGTGCTTTATATGTAAGTAAAAAACATATTCATATAGGGTCTTGCTTGATTTGTTTTGATTTATTCTACTAGAATATCAAGTTTTTATAATTTTTACAAAAAGAAAATTAATGAAATAAGCGTTACAAAATTTGCATTGGTAAACGTGTATAATGAAACGTAAAGACTAAAATGTTATTTAGTCTCTCATTTAACTTATAAGCAATATATAGTATATAGTAGTTGATTCCATTCGTTATAACTTATAAGCAATTATTCTTCTCTCATTTAATTACTATTACTGACAGTAATAATTTCATTTTCTCTAGAACTTTTTTACATTTTCTCATTGCTTGAGTGATTGCCTGACCTCTATGCAAATGAGCTATGGGACGCTCCTAGTTCATGCTTCAATTCAAAGCCGGTCTTTGTTATTTGTTTTGCATGTACAACAAGCAACTCGAATTTATAAATCGACAATCTACTTAGGTCAGACTACTACTACTACTCTGATGTTGAGGCTCCACAAACGGAAGCATGGGTGCGACACAATTTACATATATACTAGATGTTCGTTCTGGCCGATGCCTTAGTGCATGTGTATAAATTAATTGTACCTAAAAACATGATTTGATTCTATTTCTATTGATTCATTCCGTGTGATTTATTTATTTATTTATTGCAATAAGAGACATATAACATGTCATAGCTCAACAGTTAAATTATTAATATTTGATTTTGAGTTTATGAGTTCAAATCTCATACAACTTATATTTCTTTTAATAACATGATGATATTGAATGATAGCTAACAAATGAATTGAACTCATGACAATTGAAACAAAGTGTGAAAGTTTAATCACAATCCATAATGAATTTGATGTTTAATATATCAAAGTAATCTATCTATATAATATATTAAAAGGCGTCGCTGTCAACAAAACTACGCCATGTGGCGCTCGCCAATGAATGTGATATACTGACACACGTTACTCTCTACAATGCACAATACAAATCATGTGTAGCTATTAGGAATCGAATTCATGACATTTGAAACAAAATATGAAAGTTTAACCACCAATCCATAATAAATTTGATGTTTATTATTTCAAAGTAATCGATAATAAAATCTTGTAATCATATGGTATGAGCTTTTAATTTGTATCGTTTATTCGCTTGCAAGAATATTATGACATTGTTATTTTTACCCAAGTTTTTTTTAAAATTGTTTTGTTTTTTTTTTTTTTTAATTAGTAACTTATTTACAATTCATGTAATATAATTTTGCACTAAACAAAAATCACATTATGAAAAATAAATAAAAACATATTTGATAATTATAGCCGATCAGGGGCATTGCGCGGGCCAAAATTCTAGTATATGTTATAAGCACAATTTAAAATTTTCCAATTACCATAACAAAAACAAAATAAAAAACCCAAATATTATGAATTTTTATGCATTTTTATAAAATTATACTTGTATAATATTCGAGAAGTTAATGATACTCATACTATATCATGCTACCATTGCTACGTCTCTTTGCCAATAAGATAAGCCAAGGAAGAGTATGGACCCCATTGTGTAGTTGTATTTAATGTTATTGCAACCATTGTTCAAAATAAAAAGTTGATTAAAAAGGAAGAACATGTTACATGTGCTTAATTCTTCCACCGAAAAAGATACTTAGCTATAGTGACATATATACCTTCACCCATCACTATTATAGTACAACTAACCAAATTAGGAATTCAATTCAATTTCTGAATTTTACTCGTATGTTCCTGGCAAAAACTCAAGTCTCCTAGGATCAGACTTAAGAACACCTTTTCTACTTTATTAAACCCAATTAAATAAATAAAGATGCAATATATAATGAGTAGGAAAAACAAAAGGCAAAAATTAGAGGACTTATTTTGAAAAAATAATAAAAATAAAGCCAAATTTTTAATAGTGGGATCGAGTGGGGGAGGTTGGTCCAAGAGTAGAACATTAGCACACCACCAAACAGAATAATTAGTGATAAGATTGATAAGGGTTGGAGAGCCAATCATTGTTGCTACAATCATGGAAAGTTGGGGGTTATGCTTTGTGAAAATATTTACATTGGTTTGGTTGGTACGTAGACTTGTTGTAGTCACTATGGTGTGTGTCAAATTGTCAATGAAAGATCAAACTTATTCTTCTTGTGTTCCCATTAGTACTCACTACCTCTAGAGTGACATATTTTAAGTCACATGGTTTTGACTATTATGCGGATTTAAACGTGAAATAAATGTATTAACAAAGGTATGTGATAGTTAATTTATACGAAAAATTAAAGATTACAAGTATGCTAATTTGATGTTGAGACAATATTAATTTCAAGTGAAAAATTGCAATTTTCCTTGAATATTTGAGACCTACATTTAAATTAGGGCTCATTATGTGTCTAAGGTCATGTTCTCCTTGTCTTATTTTTGCTTATCTGAACTTATTTTTGCTGGTCTGAACTTATTTTTGCTGATCTGAACTTATTTTTTCTAAACTGAACTTATTTTTGCTGAACTGAACTTATTTTTGCTGAATTTGTTTTATACTAATTAAAAATTATAGGGCAATTATATACTATAACTGAATTTTATTTAGGTGAAAATAATTGATTTATTATAATCTCTAAATTATATATAATCTGATTTTTTCCCTCAAATTTCAAGAATCTTATGGACAAAGGAATACACAATATTTTATCATCTTCTTTTTAGTATCATATAGTTTCCATGTATTATAATATTATCATATATCTATATTAACATATATTTATTTTCATATAAAATAATATATTTTCAATTTTCCATCAAAAATATAAAATCATAAGTAAATATTTTTTTTTTACATATTATTTCCATACAATACATATTCTCTTCGAAAATGCTACCTAAATATTTTTAAAATTATATTCTACAGTTTTTATACCATAATTTCTCATTTAAAAAGATGTGCACATATAAATATCCATGTACAAATTAATTTGCATAATACATATAGATTTTT
>PYUH01000351.1:397529-408046 GCA_016808085.1 Suaeda aralocaspica
TTTTTTTTTTTTTTTTTTTTTTTGTTAATTTTTGTTTTTGATTTTGATTGTTTTGAATTTGATTTTGGTTAATATACTGTATGTAAGTATGTGTTCAGAATTATGGAAAATAGGGAGATTATTGAGGAATGTTTCTAATTCTAGTTAATGCTTAAGAACATCATTTTCATAAAAGAAGAAGATTTATTTAAAAAATAAAAAGGGTCCAAAATTTACAATTAATTCTTAGTATTTGTGTATATTTAAATTAATTTTTTTTATTTTTCTGATTACCCCTTTGATAGCTTCATGGGGATCATCAGCTTACTTATATGCTTAAAGTAGTGAGTTTTCTCCACTTCTCAAGACTCTTTCTTTAATTGATTTTTACCATTCAATTTATGATTTTTTAAATGCAAAAACCAGATTCTAATATTGACCAATAATCGTATGATTCTATCCAGAAATTTCCTTATATCATTATCAATTTTCCGGGGTTCCGATTGCGTGCAACCATGGAGATAGGAAGGGGTCATGTTATAAGGTTGATAAGTACACAAAAACATTCTTCAGGTGAGCTAATTTCTGCACAGAAAAAGTGATTATAATCTGGTTTTGCTGATATTCCATTTCTGGTTTGTATTTAATCAATTTTCTGAAGATAATTAAAATAAATAAAATGGCAATATCTGAAGATCAGGACAATTGGTGGGCATCTTCTGTTCTTCTACTCTAGCATTTAGCTTTGTTTAATACTTTTGATTATGTGGAATTTCTCATCTCCTCTTTAATTACAATTCTGTCTGATATGTTTTTTTTTGGAATTTGATCTGTTTGGATTCCAATTCCATTTTATATTTTTATTTTTTATAAAAATATAGGTTTATTGGCCTTTTGCTGTCTTCCTGAGAATCTTTTGTATAAAAAAGGTTTAAATTTTTTTCGGGGTTTCTTCTTTTCTACTTAACCTGTAATTGTTTTATGCCATTTTCACATGGTTTGCCTTTTGGTTTTTATGCAGGGTAATTATTGATAATGATACTTCTGATAGTGTCACTATAATTCAGGTAATTATACTGATTTTGCCTTGCTTTGCAATATATGTATTGCTTCATTTCGTTTTCGAATGGTTTTTAATTGTATGGTTAAGACTAAAGAGAATTAGTTAAAGATGCCATATATATGCACACGCCAAAGTTCTCTTAAATGAGTGGAGTAGATCTTGTCTTTTGGTTTGTTGGTTGATGATCGAGGCTATGTTGGTAGTTCATGAAAAAATACGTGCACCTACTGCAGTTTTGGTTCATAGTTGGATGTTAAATTCTTTTTTACACCGAGAATTCATTGTATCAGAAATTTTATGTTTGGGCCCTAATTCAGGTTAGCAATGCTAGGCATGAGACTCTTTTCGAGACTTTGCGAATCCTCACCAATTTAAAGCTCATCATAACTAAAGCCTATATTTCTTGTGAGGATGGATGGTTTATGGATGGTGAGTAAGTATGTTCATACGTCACCTGCATGCATTATACACTTTTAAGAGTTTGACAGCCTTCTGATCATACTTCTAATTTCCCAGTCTTCCATGTTGTGGACAAGCATAAGCAGAAGATCCAAGATGAAAAACTTCTTCTTGATGTTCTATATGAGGCAAGTGTCTTCCAGCAAGTTTATGAGACAATCCTCATTTGAACTATTTTTAACCATATTTTTTTGACAAACTCTTTCTGATATAGAGTTTCAATCTATATGCAGGCTACTGCAGCAGAAAAACATTTTATTGACTTTGCAAATGAGGCAGTTGAAGTGGTCACACATAATGGGTATACTATGATTCGGTTGAGAAGCATTGACAAGATGGGCTTACTTTATGAAGTATCCGAGGTTTTAAGCCACCATGCATGTCATATAGTTAACGCTGACATTTGGACTCATAAGCATCACGCTACAGCAATTATATGTATTGCAGATGATATTACTGGGGTTGAAGTTAAGGATCGCAAAAAATTATCCAGGATCAAGAAAGCTTTGAGCCATATGATCAAACCAATTAAGTTTAGATCTTTTTGTGGAATTTACGAGGAAAGTGCAGAGATTCCAAATTTTGAAGACCGGAGTTCAAGGGGTCATGTTACTGTGTCAGCTTGCAAAGACAGAGACTATACACTCGTGGAAATACGGTCTGATGACAGAGCAAAACTCTTACTTGATACAGTAAGTGCTCTGATGGTTATGCAGTATGTTGTGTTTCATGGAGCAGTGAAATTGGGAAAAATCGCTACTTACCAGGTACATACATGTATATATACTCCTTCCATCTCAAGTATTTGCTCCAACTAGTTTCATTTATTTACCATAATGCCATTGCAATCCCAACTACAGTCCACATACAGCTTTGCGATAAATACTTCTCCATTATTACTCTTTCAAAGTCTTTGAGGAGATTTATTTGGCTATGTCAGTATTTAAAAAAGAACCTGACCAAAATACTGACATTATAGGAGTCATAGTTTTTGGTTTTTCTCTTTCTAATAGCACATTATGCATCTTGTAATGGTTTCAACATCTGGATATTATAGGAGTCATAGTTTTTGGTTTTTCCCTTTCTTTAATAAACATTTTTCTCAATGCAGGAATACTACATTCGGCATGTCAATGGGTGCCCAATTAGCACAATGAGAGAGCGTATGCACTTGAAGGATGTTCTTCAACAAACCATTAGTAGTCCAGACTCAGAGGTGAGTTGTGAATTAAAGATTGGTTAATTATGTTTTCAAATTACAGAATTAGATTTTACTCTTCTCCATAAAGCTCTAATTATATTTCTGAACTACCATGCTGGTGGATAATGTTAAATTAAGCCTCTAAGATGACTACAACGTGCGCAGGAGGTTGAATTGGAATTTCACACTAGTGGCCAACTGATTCAATGGTCAGATATTCTGACTGCATTTAAAGACAAGGGCTGGTGGATTAGGAAAGCTCAAATATGTTTTGTACATGGAAACACAAAACATTATTATTGGATTACTAATACCAGTGATAAAGCTATTGACCCTGGTACAATTGATTCGATACGAGAGGAAATAGGGGAAAACATGCAACTGGTGAAGAAAAAATCAGGCTGCTCTCCTTTGGTGCTCCAACGAAAAACGAGAATCTTCTTTTCTGATAATCCACTGAGGCGCATAGTTGAAATAATAGCTAATTTCTTCATGTCTAACCATTCAGCATAACTGTGCTTCAATAAGCACCGATTTGTTACTTTTGAACAGAGTTAAGAGTGTTAAACACTCTTTGAGTAAATAAATTATGACACATATGGATGTCGCTTTTAACATCAGTTCAAGCGTGCGGAGGGAACCAAAATGGATTGCCAAAAGTTTGACAAGAGTAAAATAAAAATTTGATAAGAGCAAAATAAGCTATCACCCAAAAGCTACATAATTTTTAACAATCTCTATTCTTTACATATGTTTTACATTTGAAGAACTATTTCCTGGATGCTCCACTATTCAATCAGGAATTTACTCGAGTAGGAAAATAGTTCAAGATGAATGGCGTATGGTACAACAAGGAGGATTTGTATTAAAGAAAAGGGCCTTTGCATGACTATCTATCCACATCCTGAATTCAGTTCTATGAATAAAGATCCCTTTGCCGTGATAGTCCTGCATCAAAAATGCTTCGTAACGTGGCTACCCTTTGTACAATGACATCACCTTTTGACTCCTCTAAAAGTTCATGTTCCTTCTCCATCATATGCTCTAGATCTTCAAAGAACTTCACCTTGCGTTGTAATTTCTTCAACTGCTTGGAGACCACAAGACATTGACAGTTAACGCTACTTCAAAATATATCCATTATATAGTGTATTCATATAGTATGGTATACAATGATTGAAAAAGAATAACGAATAATTGATTATATTTGTACCTGAGTCTCGATAATGAAGTTCATCAAATGTTCAATCTCTCTTTCTTCTTGATCAGCCCGTAGTTTGGCATGAGCAGCTGCTGCTCCAAGTGCTGTTGCAACTGCTGCTCTCATCCGAAGAGCCAAAGGAATGGAATTTTCCTTCTGCGATGTATTGTCAATTGCTGCAAAACCTCAAGGCATTTAATTGAACGAAGAAAATGGTGTCCAATGAAAATGTAGAGAGCTGACAAGTAGATATCAGGCCACAAAGGAACCCATTTCTGAAACCAACGTATTACACCAAGTGACCAAGGTTATTATGAAATAGAACTAGGACACAGCTCACATAATTCTAAACTGCTATACTTCATGTACTGAGCTGAACTGCATGATTATTACACATAGATAACCATTTGTCACATTTGCATACAAATGGACCTTTTGATCATATTAACCTACATTTTGAGCAATAGTAGCAAAAATACAACATCATCAATTTAGCAATGTAATTGTTAATCTATTTAATTTACCCTATTATCTCTGTGTGAAAATAATAAGTTTGTGATCAGTAAAAAGAGAAGAAAAAATTAAGGTTTTAACATATATTGGACATCAAAGCCCTCTTCATCTCATCAAGAGATCTTGAAGTTTGGAAGGAGAGAATTAACGACTTTACAACCGAGTTACGGACTGACATGGAGCCTTTTGTGGGGAGATGGTCGGTTTTGATAAAGATGACACTGGTTAAAAGTAGCCTAATTTAAGCAGTCACTTCAGTTGATAAGGGAAAGCTATAACAATAAAAATGAAGAAAGGAAAAAGAGTAAAAAAAACCCACACCCTCTCTCACTTCCTGCCAAATTTTAGTATATGATGTGACCAATTATAAACTAAAAATGACACCATAACCATTACTACTATATCAAAATGGCAAAGCCTCTTTTTTCACTCACATTGAAATACATATCATATTCTTTTAGTAATGGAATAATAAGTTGAGATGAAATGAAATGAAATATGTGTACCTGACGATTGAGACGTGTCCATTTCTGTATCCTCAGACTGAAAAGCCCTGAAAAGTTTCAAGTTAAAGAGACTGTCAATAAATTGTAAACAAATATACTACACAAGTTTTTACATAGAGTAACTACCTTTCCGTTTCCATATCAAGATTGCCGGATTTTTGCTCGTCTACAGTCATATGGTCATCAGAATAGAAAATTTCTCTCAACAAGGGGTTTCCGTCACACAGAACAGAGACAGCAGCATTAGCAGCAGCTGCTGTTACTGGAGGGACAACCATTGTAGAAATGAGAGCAACCTGAAAAAAAAATTGCCAAATATGGGAGAGCTAACAGTGAGTACTCAGTAGTCAGTACTGGCCAAGTTTATGATCTCAGTTACAAGGAATTCAAGCAGTTTGGTTAATTGATCTCAAATTCCATTTGTTATGAAGATGACATCATCCTCCAAATAACCCACCCATATGTATTGTAGGATGAGCAAGATGCTACTTGAGAATTGAGAGTGACTGATGTCAAAGTGGATGAAAACATAAATGATGCGTGTAAATGAAGATAAAAAAGTATGTGTTCCGAAGCTTACAATCAAGTGCAACAGAAAACATTTTATGATCCCAAATATCAAGATTGCACATCCTATAAATGTACTTGCTAGACTGAATGTGTTTTACTCTTCTTTACCATTGCAAGTAGGAGCTTTTCCCAACCATAGAATAATGAGTTGTGTACAAACTAATATAGAAAATTATGATAGCAAGCTGCGTAGCTTTTTTTTTTGGTATAGACTTGCTAGGTATAACTGCTGGTATAAATGAATTGCCTAGGATCACTAGTGTAGCGAAGGTAACAGCATGAGTTATGAGAACAAAACTACTGAATATAACCCTCAAGATCAAAAGATCCAAACCTGTTCCATTAAAGATCGACTAGGATCTGATGAATCAATGCGACTTTTCTTCGAAGGTGGCTCCAGGTGCTCAATCTCCTCAGCATTATCTTTTTCGATAATCTCCTGATGATGATCATTCTCCTTATGAAGATTATTCTGCTCTTGATGAACATTCTCCTTGTGCAGATTGCTCTCCTCATGATGATCATTCTCTTTATGAAGACTGTTCTTCTCGTGATGGTCATTTGCCTTGTGCTGATCATCCTCCTTATGAAGATTGTTCTCCATGAGACGATCATTCTCCTCATGATGATCGACCTCCACAACGTTTTTTTCTTGGGATGCGCTTGAGGATTTCTGCTCTTGACCAGCATCGTCATCATCAAGACTCCTGGCAGATAACTTTCCATGTGAGCCCAGCATGAGTTCCCCAAATGGCAACTCAATGAGCCGTGATATACATTCAAATTTTGTTTTGGTCTTCACATTTTGAGCAACAAGGTCCCAATCATCTCCGTGCTTCAGGACTGACTCCAAAAGCAGAAGAGTTTCTGTCTCAGTCCATACACCACCTTGATCAACCCTGCTTTCTATGCTGTCGATGAGTTTGAAATCATCCATAGTCTTGTTTTCCCCATAAACACCTTTTTCAAAGCATTTTAAGCATCTAACACATTTATCCTGCAGATAATCACTTGTTAGATGATTTCTCTAGAAGTATAACAAGTTAAAATTCCTCACGAATTGAAACAGTGCCGGGAAAAGGGTTACCCAGTTAATCATAGGAGCAACAGGAAAAAAAAAATAAAATCAGGGCTGGAGAACACAGATACAAAAGGAAGAATGTTCCTCTCAAAAGAAACTAATGGAGATGAGTGAACCCTGCAAAGCAAATAGTTATACATCTGACTACATTGTAATTTACTGGTACAGAGATTAAAAAATTTACAGGAAACACAAAGATCCGAAGCAGTTGGAAACGGACAAAGAAAAAGACATTTTCATAGTGAGAAGAGAAAACATATATGACACACTTGTCAGAAAGCAAAATAAAGCAGCATGCAGCAGGTTCAAGCAATGAAAAAACTCAATTGGACTCCAAAGATCAAAGCGTATTACTAAAAACACAAATTGCATCTGCGGATGATTGAAAGCCAAACACTCAATCATCAATAAATCGTTACCTAGCTAACTACAGTGCATCTAAGCTTTAACATTTAAGAATTTGCATCCATATAACTAAGCATTCATAGAATAGTATTACAAGTTTTCCTAAATGATGTAACATATAGCACAATTTTTAAAAACATATTCCACCAATAATCGTAGACAGATTTTAATTAATTCCAACAATTAGGTTTCAAAGCAACTCATTTCAATTACTCAATTATCTATGTATTACTGTCCAATCAATATTTCAATGTCCATATTTCTGAGGCAGGACAGTTGAGGGTAATCTGTATACGATAACAGCAATAAAGTAAAACTAACACTGATGTACAACAATCAAAATCATATAAAAATAATAAAACCAAGAAAGAAAACAATCAAAACACTTTACCTTTGTGCATTCATAGTACTTGGATTCACACTTCTCCTTACAATTCCCACAAAACACCCCTTTCGCTCTCTCCAATTCCCCAAAAACCACTGAATATGATGCCAGAGGTGGCAATTTAAACCCACTGTTAACCCCTCCAGCACTAACATCATCAACCGAAGGTGGCGCTTTCAATGGTTTCAGAGTATTGGGGTTTCCAACAACCCGAACGCCAATTGGAGCCCCTTCTTCAACCCTAACCTTAAAGCCCTCATCCGATTTCTCCTCCACTAATGATGTTGACGATGACAATGGAGGAGCACCAAAATTAATCAAACCCCATTTATCCAAGAAATTAAAGACCTTATTAAGAATATGCACATCACCAACCAATGATTTACGAACTTCAGTGAAAGTAAGCCTTCTGGAAGGGTCTTCCCTATACTTACAAATGATGAAATCCCTATACTCCTTGTAAATTTTGGGAGTTCTTGTGAATGAACTCCCATCAAAGAATTCCCTCAGCTCAATCCGTTCCGTATCATGAATAGAATCCCATGAGAACCAAACTGCAACAAAAGAAAGAAACAAGGATTAGAATAGAACTGAAATCAAATCGGGCGACAAAGAGTTAATTAGGGGTTCAAAACTAAGATATTACAAGAGTGACTTGGAATTGTGTAAAGGTCAAGTTCCGTGGAAATATCGGAATGAGGATAAGCTGGTCTAAATTGGCTTGTCCCTGAAGCTCCATTATCGTAGCTCGATCCTATCATCGAAATGTTAGGAACAAATCCCTGCAGCACATTAGTAAACTAAATTTGGTCAATTATAATCAACTTAAACTCAAAAACCATATCAAATTGTAATCGCTTCAATAATATTAGTGAATTCCAGCAACAAGATTGCTCATTACAAGCTTACATAACTTCTGTAACTAAAATTAATAATTCATTAGTAATCTACCTTACAAATAATACCTCCTATATGAGTATACTAACAATCAAAATAACGAATTTGAAAAACAAAACCCTAAAGTTGTGAAACTGATGGTTCCAAATTGAAATGCTATGAACAAAATGCTTGCAACAAAAATTGATTCAATTATCATCAATGAGACTCAAAAATCAAATATGAGTATCCGAAAATTAGTGAACAAATTTGTGCATTGTAATCTTGCATACTTTAAGTAATTGTAACTTATAGTTGGATAATAATCGAGTTTAGAGTAAAGTGATAATAAAATTGACGATATTGCGAAATTAAAAATTAGGGTTTGGATGATTACCTGGGAAGGTGCTTCAATGGAGAAAAGGAAGCACAGAGGAGAGCAAGCTTCAATGGAGGGAGGGAGGGGCAGAGTAACAGTAAAAATTAAAAAAACTCTTCTCAAAAGAAAAAAAAGGAAGCACGGGGCCCTGTGACCCGGTCTGCCTATACCGTATACCCACTTACGAGAGCGGATTAATAAAACACTGTGATATGCTAAGATCGTCTTTTTATATGCATTTCATCGTTTTTTATATGCATTTTAAGGGTAGTGTGATAATAAATTTTTCTATTCATTTACGAAAATGTCACGTGATTTTTTTATTTATATATATTACAGAGATTTACTAGATATTATCCCCAATTACTTAATATTATTTTTGGTCAAATTGTTGTAAACTAAAAGATTCAAATATTTGATATAATCGGAATATTTTTGTGAGATGAAAAAAAAAGTTAAATTATAATAATTAATAGGAAAAATTCATCAAAATAATCCAAATTTTAGATGGTAACCTAATAAAAGGTTCAACTTGTTATGTAATAATTATGATGAATGTTCATAATCCCAAGAGTTTATTTGTAACTCTTCTTATCCTTTACCATTCCTTTGTAATTATACCTCATTAAGTTGTAACTCCTACAATATCTTTGGGATGTTACTAGTCATGTATAACATGTATATAATGGTGGTTACCTATTGAAGAATGAAAAATGGACATGAACTTTACTATATTTTTTATCCCCTTCTCTCAATTTTATAACACGTTATCAGCACCATACATAACCAACTGAGCATATATATATTGAATCTAACAACAAAGTAGTATAGTTGTGTACTTGTACAGTTATCATTGTTGACGTGACAACCATAGGAGCCAACTATCAATTTATACAAGGAGCACTTTAATCTGTATGGATCAGAAGGGCTACGAGGGTATAAAGCACACCTGGTAAGATTAGTTACATCTTTGAAATTTTATGTTCTTTAGCAAGCATGTTATTAGATCGCCATTGATCATTTTAATCTTTCTACCTAATATTGATCACTAATGTTTTTTCATACTCTTACTTATAATGGAGTCATGTCATGATATTTAGACTATTATATTACTCAATTCGTCCATTTTAGTTCATCGCAATATGGTTTGTTGCAACTGTGAATTTGTTTGCCCATAACAAATATGCTTTGATTGTTATAATTTTATAATGTTTCGTGTTCTGTACGATGTTTTGTACTCTTTTGTACTGTTTTTACCATAGTTCTAAACTTTTAATTATACTTATTGCTCATCTATTATCTAAATTATTATCACTTATGACTAAAATTCCTTATTGTATCATTCCTTTTTGTGACGTTCTTGTCATGAAATTTTAATAATTATAATGATTTTAATTATCATAACTATTTTATCTCCATCTACTCCATATTAAATTTTGTAAATTTATAATATTGATAAATTTAGAATTTCCCTATGTTAAGTGTTGGTAATGTTAATTTCTTTTTTTAATGTGTGGATCCCACAAATCATTGTAAAATGATTTTTGTATTCTCTTTTTAATCTTTTTCTTTCATATTGTTCGACAAATTCTTCACCCAAAAATCCAGTGTTCTACCTATTGCTCTTCAATAATTAGCACCCAAATTTTAGTTTATTCGAGTATTCTCCATTGTTAAAATTGGCTCTAATATTTTCTACAAATCATTTGTCAATACTAATTACGTAGTATATGTCTTGTTATAAGAATATCTGTTTTTGACCAAATTTTAAAAAACAATAACTTAGTTCAATTGTGGTCATAATTTTGCTTGTTTATACGTTACATGATCTTATAATTTTATTGACCATGTGAAACTTTGTTTAAAGAAGATATGATTAGTCCATATATATATATATAT
>PYUH01000351.1:408062-447003 GCA_016808085.1 Suaeda aralocaspica
ATATATATATATATATATATATATATATATATATATATATATATATTAATTGTGATACTTACTCTTGAACTTGTTTCTATATGAATTAACTTCACATGTTATGAAAGATTTAAGTTTCGTTTTTTTTTTTTAAACTAGTGAAAGGTAATAAAATAATGTTATTATAGGCATAATCGATACGTTGACAAGCAATAAACTTACCATGGTCGAACTTTTAATATGGCCTAACTATTATTGTTAGCCTATAGTATCCTTGTCACGTTAACATTTGATATAATAATTAAGCTAATACTATTATGATACATAATAGGGAGTATTAGAA
The DNA here is from genome assembly GCA_016808085.1 of Suaeda aralocaspica. NCBI lineage: Eukaryota > Viridiplantae > Streptophyta > Magnoliopsida > Caryophyllales > Amaranthaceae > Suaeda > Suaeda aralocaspica. The sequence goes on from PYUH01000351.1 coordinate 408,385, forward strand.
TTGAAGTGGGATTATATGTATGTATATTCCATTATATTTGATAAATTATACACTTATATGAAGTATAATTATTGGATAGTTAGTAAATTGATCATGGAATATTTGTACTAGTGGACCTGAAGTTCCTTAGTTTTCATAATGAGTCACAATTCTCGAGAGTAACAAGAAAGATATTTGGTACATAACCCGCAATATTTGAATAAATTAAATCTAATGCATAATCTTTCACAATTTCTCTCATTTCTTCATTTTTATTGTAGGTGACTTGAAATTAAACTTCTAATTGCTTACTTATGAAAATAATGTAATTTAGCTTATGGACATAATATTTAACGAAATAATTTATGAATTTTTTTGCATAATTGGTTTTATTGGTGAATAATGAATTATAACAAAAATTGTTGATTCATAACAAACTAGTACGTAGATATATACTCATTCCCAGAAGTGAATGAGTGATTGGAGATTGATGGACATGATAACAAGAATGTTTGATGATGACGGATTTTTAACTATAACTTATATAAAATTTCATTAAAATTGCAAGTATAAATGCATAATAATTTAGCAAGACACAATTTAAGAGTTTAAGAATTAATGATGACATTGTGAGAAACTCAATTGAAATTATATTCATTATGCCTATACTTTGATATATTTCAATATAAAAATTTATATGATTGGGCAAGAGGAACAAATAAGAGTTAAATATGAATCATTTTACTTTGATTGATACATGCTTTAATTTGCTAAAAGAGTCCACGGTTGAAGGCGCAATGGATTTATAGGGTTGTTATATTAATATCATGCCCCTACTTGTAAGTTAGCTAAAGTATAGGGGGAGATAATATTTACTCGATCACTTTAATAGAATATATTTTATGGTTAGTTTGATACGTACATTAACGTATATATCAACAATTAATCTAATGGAAGTGACCACACGATAATTAATTATTTTGAATGATACCGTCCTGAAGATGGATATGGAAATTTTCATTGACTATAAACCAGTTCTATATGCTCCAATTAAAATTTATGTCTTAGAAGGATGACACCAATTGCTAATCGAACTAAAGCACGCTTGAAGTATGTAAGAAAGTAGCAACTATTGACAATGACAAATTTGGAGAAGTAATAAATCCATTAGATTTCTAGAAGCAATCATTGTTAGTGAAATTTATATTTTCCATGATTATATAAAAGACTCTGGAAGAGTATGAAAAGTTTGACAAGATTAGTATGCATGTATCAAAATCTTACTTAAAGGCAGAGTATGAGTTGTTATTGGATCAAGTATTAGTTGATTGTCTTGCCAAGTGAGAAAGAAATACATGTTATTATTCTTCTATCACATCATATAGTCATGGTCATGCATAAAGTGGTATATCTAATAAAGTGATCACTATTGACCAGAATTTACATTTGAAAAAGTGCTTGGATGTGATAACTAGATAGGTCATCCGGGTTTAATACATGTCCGTTACGTGAAAGCCTAAAGTTTCATTTTATAATTTGCTAACGATCTCTCAATATAAGATATATGAAATGAATTGAGTGGTAACACATAACAGTGAGATTAGGCTATATTTGAATTGTGCTTTTTAATGATTTGTGTTGAGGAAATTTTCAAGAGATGATATATTAGTTTTGGATATATTTTTATACGAAATATTAATATGTGACCAGATGTTCACTAAAATAAGTTATATTGTCAATTATTTGGTGATCAAAAGCTCTTCAAATCCAAGTTATATGTGAAAATTTTGAGTAATTAGTATCATACTATCAAGGTTCCTAGTGATCCTGAAGATCAATGCCTTAAAATTACAAGCAAGCTTATATTTGTGTAACAATTCTCTTGATTATATTGAGGCTATTGTAAGTCAGCACATAAGAAATAGGAAAAAGGGAAGTCAACTGCACAACATATATATCTCCCCATTAATATAGATCTCCTGAAGAGAATAACGTTATGGACGATTCAATGATAAATGCATATGTATAATGCAATGTACAATTAATAAAGAAATGATTTTTCTGTAAAATTGTTCTCTGGAAGAGATAAAAGTTTTTAACACAATTCATCTGAGAGATAAATTTTGTTGACTATATAAGATCCTCCCAATGAAATGAATATTGCAAATATGTAAATTAAGTTGGTCAAGAATTGTGATGCCGCTATATATGAGATATTTTACCAACTTAGGGGGAGAAGAAATAGGGTAAGTTGGCAAAATGGAAAAAAATTGACGATCTTTGTGATGGTAATTTGAGAGGCAAACAGAAATAAATTTTGGTCATATCATATATGTACACTGAGACAAAGCTTGCCAATTTTACTCGAATCAATGCACCTAAAGTGTATTTTGTATGATCGGTTCCAAATTAAAGCTTTGTTACATGGCAAGATGATGCAGTTGACACTTTCAAAAGTGTAATAATATATTAATATCATAGAATATACCCTAAAAGTGGTATAGATATCTGAATTATAATAGATGACCTATAATATAAGCATTTTAAAGTTATAATGGTACCAAATGGGAAATATATTAAGATATTGTTGTAAAATAGCTTGCAAATTACATCTTGAGGAATATGATGATACTGGTATATAAAATGATGGAACCGATGAATTATATGCATACGCAAAATGAGCTGAGTGGATTAGAAAGTAGAGATCTAAAATAGGTGTCCTATTTGTGTCGACATATTAATAATGTTTCAAGCTTATCATGGACCTGAAGTCCAATGAATGTGAATAATGATGATCATCAAGGACCACAAGTCTGACAATGGGTTTTTGAAACCCACACTATACAGTGTCTTGCATTTTTGAGTCTTACTTTTAAATGCATGTGTGAGTCGTAGGTAAACACATTATTCATTGCATGTGTAGTTAGTGGTTAAATACATCACTTATTATATTTGTGTTTTATGTTTAAAATATTGTTAGTATAAATTTTGCATTTGATTATATTACATGCACTAATTCTATATAATAGTTGTGATGTGAAATTTTGTCTATAATATAGTAAGTTGTGTGTACAACACTATGGAGAGTTACATGAAGAAATTTATACTCCAATGTAAATGTATTTGTGATTATATATATAAATTTTAAAAGCGTTCTAATAGCATGCTGTGGATCATGCATAAAAGTTCTAGAAGAACTTATGTAAGACATATTCAAATATCTAGCCCTTCAAATTCTATATTTTGAATACCACAATGTTGACATCGTTATCAAACTCCCGAAGAGTATTGATGACTAAATTATTAACACTGAATCTGAAGTTTTAGTATATGAGAGATAATCATAATCTATGGTTTATTGGAAAAATTTCACATTAAATTGTGGTAAGAATGTTTTTTTATGATCTAGAAAAACCATAAGCAAAAAAATGTAATGACTTGCATGTTATTACTAATTTAAATAAGTTTAGATAACGTTGTTGATAATATCACGTGTTGTCTTAAATAATGATCAAATTATGATCAATATTTGATTATCAACAAATATTTTATGCCTTTCAGAAGAAGGCATTAATCTAATGGTTATGATAACTTGAAACAAATATAAAGTAATGGTAAACGCAACATATGTACTATTTTCAAGAGTAAGGAGAAATGAAGATCTCTTATATTCAAGATTTGAAGATTGAAGTCCAGTCAGGAAGGATTAGCTACCAAAGAATTGAATATTATTCTACTTCAAGTGTGAAGATCCCCAAAGGCATTGAATTCATTATTCTAGAGGACCTCAAGTTATGCATTCATTAGGGGGAGAAAATACGCGTTGCACTCTTTTTCCTTTACCATGGTTTTGTCCCACTAGGTTTTCCTAGTAAGGTTTTTAACGAGGCAACATCCTACAGCGTATTACGAAAGTGATGTACTCTTTTTCCTTCACTAGGTTTTTAATGAGGCACACTGTTCGATAATGGACATCCAAGGGGGAGTGCTATGTAATAATTATGGTGGATTTCCATAATCCCAAGAGTTTCTTTGTAACTCTTCTTATCCTTTACCATTCCTTTGTAATTATACTTCATTAAGTTGTAACTCCTACAATATAATGATGGCTTTCAATATCTTTGGGATGTTACTAGTCATGTATTACATGTATATAATGGTGGTTACCTATTGAAGAATGAAAAATGGACATGAACTTTACTATATCTTTTATCCCCTTCTCTCAATTTTATAACACAACTTTTGTTTATTCATTTTTGGACCCAACTTTGTATCTTATTTTCCATGTTTGGACTAAGTTATTGGTAACCTGAATAGCAGGTTAATTTACTTTGTTTTGTTTTTTTTTCTTTTTTATTTGTAAAAAAAAAATATTGAATTATGTTAATGTTAATTGTTAAGCAATTCTTTAATCAAGTCAATTTACTTTATCCTCACCCCCCAATAAAGAAAAAAATAAATAAAAAATATTAATTCACTTCGTTTAATCTTCAATTCTTTTCCTTCTTCATGCCTCACAATCACTATATTTGTACACTATGAAACTCAAATCCAAAACTTTTCTAAGTAAACAATCAAAGTTAGTGCTTAGGATTCAACCCAATTTCATCACAAGTCAATTTATAAATCAATTACAAATAAACCCAAAAATCCAATCTTTAGTTTTCAAGTTTTCTCCAAAATCCACCACCTCAACCATCATAGCCCCACCACCTCCAACCACCGTCCTTGCCCGTTGGCATCAGCACCATTCTTCGCCACCCCTAGAGGCAGCACCACCACTAACCACGACACACCTCTTTCTCCCTAATCGTGGCCCCATCAACCGCCAACATCACCCACCACCACCCGCGGCCCCACTGTCCTATCCGCCACCCAAAATCCAAACCACCACACGCAACATCCTCCCTCCACATAACATAACAATAATTCACTACCTTTACAAAATTGATAGTAAATAATCCCATTACAAGATCCAATGATTGCATACTTGAAATGAAACAAGTTAAGGGGTTTACAAGATAATTGTACTAATTTAGGTTTGATTAATAATTCTTCACTATGAATGTAACATCCTGGAAATTCCGTGCCTTTTTTTAAAACCGGTTTCCTGTCCTAGCATCAACTAAAACCCAAAACTTACAGAATATTACCGCCACCGTGTGGAAACGGCTAAGGCAATTATCAAAGCTGTTACAGCGGAAGACACTTATTTAAAAAAATTTCAAAACTACTGAAAGTCAACTTCAAAAACATTAAGTCAAACCATTTGAAAACTCTTACAACTTCGGAACCATAACGGCCCTTAAAACCAAATGAAAGTAAACTTGTAAAACAAGAGATAACATTAACAAACAAAGTTACTAAGAAAACTACTACAACGAAAGCAAGACAAGAACGCTCTGCACTCAGTCCCAGCATGATTGACATATGCCCTCCTGAACCTGTTGCTTTCTCTTTATTCAAGACTTACTACTCGCCATCGAAATGGGTCATCATAGGGTCAAGATCAAATATAAGGCCATGCACACAAAAAGCACGTAATCAACAAAGCTGAGTACATAAACACTAAAAGACTATGCAACACACTAGCATGAACCTAGGCAAGAGCATAAAGCAATAAACACACATCTTACCATTTCTGCAATGTACTTGCAACACTCGGTTAGAATAAACCAATTTAATTTATTTACTTAATTTGGAATTCGCATCGAACGGGTTTCCTCCTATAAACAATCGCCATATTGGGCACTAGTTGGGGAGCAACTCCCAAAAGGTATTACTTATGTCACACGAGGTGACGGATATCCAGCACATTTATAATAAAAATAAAGAGTACAACGTCTTGTACTCCAATTAGGAGATAAAAGAACATCAGTCTAGTAACTACCCCCATTGTTCATACTCAAGGTATATACGTTCCCAGAGTTTGGGTGCGATTCCTCTTTCACTTTACGTAATTATTAGGTTACTTGAAAATGTGAACAAGCAATACACAAACAAATAACCAAACCTTGCACATAGACGTGTAACTTCCTTTTCAAGTAACCTCTTTTAGTGAACACTTGTTTTAAACCTTCTTCTTTAACTATTCCACACATAAACTGTGAGTGGATCAAACTTCCTTATATACCACACATTATATTGTGAGTGGATATAAATAAAATGAATGCTCATACTTTACATGAAAACGTGAACCTTATCACAAATATGCTATAAATATGCAAAATGTTGCTTAACTTTGAAAATAACTCTGCTATGCTTTAATTCTTGCAAAATATGACTACTTATATGTCCATAAGGACTCATGATCAACATGAATTAAATAAAATATACTATTTCCATAAGAGGAATAAACTTGTAGTCATATAGTTAACTACTACTAACACATGTAAAACATGTAAACATATAAGGAACTTCTCAACATGCATGAAAGCATACTTGGCTACTAAGCAACCTATAACATGAACATATACATACATGTCCTAGCATGATACTACGTCCATGAACTATCCTTTAGTACTTACGTACCTTGTAAAATAACGACGCTTTGCCACCACTTCACTAGAAATCGCTTACTTCGAAGCTTCCTACATTAACAAAGGCTTAAACTAATTAAAACCCTCGTTTACCAAATTTTCCAGCAGCTTAAACACCCTTTAAAACGTCTCAAAACGTCACATAATGACTATAAGACACCACTAACAATACCATGCATTACCCATAATATATCCTTCTTAAAACATCCTTTATTCGCACTTAGAATAAATTTTCAGCATACTTAGATGCTTAAAAACACTTTAAAACACCTTTAAATTTCTTAATTTTCAGAAATTTGTTTAAGCTTTATAAAACCTCAACATATATTTTATGTCACTTTAGAAAAGTGGACAGCAATTTAAAATAATCAAAACTCCATGAAAAACCTTAAAAACAACATAAATCAATCATACAATGTAATACTTAACTTATATGATCAATTCATGCTAATTAAATACTTTAAAACCCTAATTATTCACTTTATAAAAATCTGGACAGCATGTAAAAAATGCTTAAAATCACTTTTAAACTCCATGAAACATATTAAAAATCATGTAACGTTATAGAACCAACATGTGATCACCACTAGCATAATATGCACACTTAAAACTTATTTTAACTTGCTTTTATAAAATTTTCAGATTTATTAATTAACTTTAAACACATGGAAAACTCATAAAAACATCATAAATTCATCATAAAACTCTTTTGTAATCTACTAACATCATTATGAAACCAACCTACGCTTTAGAATAATTTTTCATAAGCCAAAACATGTTCATAATATTTATTCTATTGAATTGCATGATTTCAAAATTTGGACAGCAATTTATTTTATGTTTAAAGCCTTTAAAAATCAATCTAAACTTCATAAAATCATCATAAATTCACCCAACAATTCATGATCATAATATTGAAGTTTAAATCATTAAAGCTCATAAAAATCAAGAATTTCATTACTTTATAAACCCTAATCTAAAATTTCATGAACAACAAATTAATTCATACTTTAAAACAAGTCATAACTTCATAAAACATGATTGAAACTTATAAAAACATAATAAATCATAAATATAAACATCAATTTGCCAAAATTAAGTAAAAAAAGAAAGAAGAATTTTTTATATATTTTTTTTATTAGGTTCGAAAATTACCGAAAGGGGGGGAGCAAGGCCGGCGAGGGTCGCCGGCGGCGACCAGGCTGGGCTTCGGCGAGTGCGCAAGATTTTTTTTTTTTCTTTTTCCTTCGGAAAACCGAACACCCCTTTTTGTGTTTTGCTTTAGGATTTTAGAGAGTGAGACTAAGGGTATGATTTGTGGGTGTTTAAGGCTATTTATAGGGCCACTAATAAGAATTTTCTGATTAATTTAGGTTTTTGAATGGGTTTTATGGCTTAGAGTAGAATTGGGCTTGTTTTAAAATAATATAAAATACCCATTTAAAACCCATTATTTTTAAAACTCCGAAAACCCTTTAATAAATTCCCGAACAATTTAAAATAATTTAAAACTCTTATAAAACTTTCAAAAACTTATTGAAATGATTTATAAACCTTTGCTTAAATATTTAATTCATCTAAACAATTATTAAAATAATAACATACTTAAAATATACTTTATAAATACGTATTTAATGCGTAGAAATTCCTCAAAAATACGGGGTATTACAATGAAGGTAAACATTAAGATTGATATGAACGTCGTGTGCAGAGTTGCTTTTTAGAATAAGATGGGATGATGGAAGATGATAACTGCACCGCGAAAATATTAAACTAGGGATAAGCTCTTTCATAACGGCGGCGCCACCAATGGCGTGACGACGTTCAAGCACCCCACGCGCTAAGTAAGCTGCCACTGTTGAACTATATTTTTTTGTCCTTTAGCGCGTTAATCGTACTTGCACTGCTACTGATGAACTTCCTTTGCCACATTTTGATTTGATTTGTTAGAGATAGAAATTAAATTAGGAGAGGGGAAGGGGGGTGAGAGAGTGTTAAGTAGAGAGGCACCTTCAATATGCAAACAATTGCTAAAATTAGGATGAAAAATGGGACCTAGTGGTTATGAGTTGCAGGTCCTTCACATTCATGAGCAATATATGGATATGTCTTTTTTGTTTACAAACATTCAATGCAATCTCTAATGTTTACAATAATTTATGGCCTTCATACTCTGGATCATAATAAGGTTATTTGGTCTGAACTCTCTAATTTGTCTCCTCAGTTCCAATCTGTTTCTTGAAAATAAGATGATGGTTTTTTTTTTCTTTTAAATCATGAATCAATGGAAGATAATGTGGAAAAGTGGAATATAGCGTAGAATTAATCCCCAAAACCCATTTTTATTGTTAATCATGGAAAATTTGAGCAAAAATCGGATATTTAATAAGTTTTACCTGATTTTTTAGGTTAAATTTTAAAGGGTCTAAAAATAGAAAATAAGGTGCAAAGTTAGGTCCAAAAATAAATAAATGAAAGTTGGGTCTTTTATTAGATTACCGTCTGAAGTTTGGATTATTTTCATGAATTTTTTCCAATTAATAAACTTACAAAATATATATTTCGATATGTAGTTAATTACCTTATCAGTTTGTTTTGTTCATTTAGCATTGCACTACCTTTAGCCGTAATTAATTTTTTTGGTTTCTAATTACGAGGCCAACTGTTCTTACTATTTTTCTCTTTGAGTCCTTTTTTTTTTTTTTTTGTAGACCCTAGTATCTTTATTAAACTAGATTTAGAAAAAGGGAAACTACAGCGGAAAAGAAAAATGAAAAACTCCGGCATAGGGTAATGCTAAGTGACTAAAACAAATTTAAAATGTAGTTAATACTCTATGTGCTTCTTTATTACTAGCTTGTTATATATCGGTTCTGATTAATATTTATGTGAGTATTTTAACCCGCTTTAGCTTTATATGTTACGATAAAATATAGTTATATGTGATCTTGTTTGATTTGTCACAATCTGTATTATCTAATTATATTATTTTTTTTAATTTTTACAAGCTTGTAACTCAAAATATTAACATTTTAAGATGTAACTTGTGAGATGTGAAAAAATAAAAGTAGCAATAATTAGGAAGCACATAAAGTAATAAGGTAGTTATTTTCAAGTACCTTGTCAAATTAGTTTGTCATTTTTGTATATATATATATATATATATATATATAATTGTTTTGTTTTTTAAGTTAGTTTGGATCCACAAAGTTTTTTGAGGGGTGCCCACTCAAGAATCGTGCTTTACTAATTTTGCATAACATAATGTAGGTAAGTAATTTCCACCTAAAGGCTACAAACTGGTGTGAAGTAGCCTTATGCCGTGTTAATTGAAATTGGAAGGGGAAGTAGGAAGAATTCACCCCTTGATGTTAAAGCATAACCAGTCGTTGCACATTTGTACTACACACAATACATGTAGTATCTCGGACGGTTGATATAAAGTTTGTAAATATTGTCATGTGAATTGTCATGTCAAATTTGACCGTTGGAAATTGAAGAAGAAGAAGAAGAAGAATGAGGTTACGAGAATGAGTCCAATGAGGACAAATTCGCAAATGTAGTTAACACTAACGACTGAGAAACTATGTGGATTTTGTTATGGATTATATGATAGATTATCGCTCTCAGGACCTGTTTATATCATCTTAATTTCAGTCCAGTTCAGCTCTAATCATTTCAATTTCAGCACCAATTAGTTCAGTTCAGCTCCTAATTTCCTTCTCTCATAAATAAAGCTAATTTTTAAGTTCAGTTCAGCTCAAGTCAGTTCAGTTTAGTTTAATTGTTTTCAGATGAAGTAGACATGCCCTTAGTTTTTCGTTCGTAATAAAATAACAATATTGGTTATGCATTAGATTTATGTTATAATTATCTTATCTCAGTCAGGTACTGTTATGACTTGTTTAAGTGCGATTGCAATTTAGAAATTATTAATGTAATTTTAATTTTTAGAACCGATTAAGTTTTTTTGATTGGTTTTGAGATGGAAAAGTGTTACAAGAGAGTTTGGTTAGCTATGATAACCATGGTTGGCGTCATGACATTGTACTATCAATCTATACCATGTGATGGTTTCGTGTACTTAAATTTGTGTTCATTTGGGGACGCATCGGTTCACATGTTATGAAATATAGATTTCCGTTTGTTGATTTTCTAAAGTTAATAGGCTTATGGCATTTGTTTAAGGTAAAAAAATCTATGATTTTCATGAGCAATTGAGTATATATTACTTTTTGGATTTTTGGTTCAAGTTGGATTTATTTTTGTTTTTCGGTTTCAAGTCAAGGTGGAGATTTGATATTATGTGACTTGAAATCTAGATTGTTTTATAGCATATTTTTTGGTTCAATGGAATGTTTAATTCCTAAAACCATATTATTTTATATAAAGTTTTTTAAAATCTTATATTGATATGATGGTTAATTGAATTATACTAGGGGAGCAACATAGGGATTTATTAGCGTTTCCTTGTGTTATATAACAAAGCGTTAGTTTCAAATTAATATTGGGTCGGTTAAACACGAAACGATTAACTCTCCTCCTTAAATCTTCCCTATTTGACACTAAATGTTCTTCAAATCCCAACACCCTCATATCTTCACTAACAATCCTCATCCAAGTTTGCTTTGGCGTTCCTCTAACTCTCCTCCTCCCCTCTCGTTGCCACCCTTCCAACCTCCACACCGGAACATTACTCGGTCTCCGTCTTATATGATCAAACTATCTTAGTCGATTTTCCATCATTTTATCTTCAATAGAAGCAACCCCCAACTTTCTCCTAATTACCTCACCTGTATTTTGTCCTTTCTTATATACCCACACATCCAACGTAGCATATGTATCTCTGTCGCACTTATCTTATGGAGGTGGTAGTACTACAAAGCCCAACATTCGGTCCCGTAAAGCAATGCTGCTCTAATGGTTGTGCATAAAAATTTTCCTTCAACTTATTGGGCATACCCCGTTCACTAAAAAAACCAGAAGCTTCCTTCCACTTCAACCAATTACCCTATTTGATCTTGTGGTCCACATCTCTGTCTAATTCACCATCCTTTTAGATAATGGATCCTTAATACCGAAAAAAATCCGAACATTAGACTCTCTTTCCATACAAAATAATTGAGCTTGTCGTCTTGTTCCTTATCCCATTGAATATACACACCATATTTTTTGTCTTACTTCTACTTAACTTACTTCTACACACCTCATCCCTGTAGTGATCCATAAGCTGCCTCATGAAACAGATTGCCTCGATAGTTGACCTCCGTGGCATAAATCCAAACTGGTTCTCCGACATTCGCACAAATTTTATCAACCTCAATTCAATCACTCTTTCCCAAAGTTTCATGGTATAGCTCATTAACTTGATCCCTCTATAGTTAGCACAATCTTGAACATCGCCTTTATTCTTATACACAAGGATTATGGTGCTCTTCCTCCATACCATTGGCATCCTATTATTTTTCCATATCTTGTACGTTGAAGAGAGCTGTCAACCACTCAATTCCTTTATCTCCCAAACGTCTCCAAACCTTAATAGGAATACCATCCGGCACCACAGCTTTCCTTTGACCCCATCTTTTTTAAAGCTCTTTTAACTCCTCCCTTTTGAATCCTCCTCATAAAATCTCGATTTATCATGTCATGAATAATAGCCACACCCTCAATCTCTTGGTCCCGAACCTCATGAATAAAATAATAGTGTAGGCCCTCCATCTACTCTTTATCTTGTTATCATCAACCAACACTCTTTGATCAACATCTTTCACACACTTAAGAAAAAAACCCTTTAGTTGAACAATAAATTTATACCTTAAGTCGATAGCATTTATAACTCTCTGTAAATTTTCCTGCTCATTTCTCCATTAAATTGAAAAGGCTCTCAGACCCCTCATCTTTGGATTTAGGTCCAATTTGATCGAACCATGTAAATTTTTGATTTCTTGTTTATCTTGTTTATTGTTTTTCTCATCCTTATTATGCCATCGTTTTGTTTTCCATTAATCAAACACAATTACAACCTGATTCCTAACACACAAGTACAAGAAAATCAATCAAATTGTATATATGGATGAATAATTTTTTAGTCAAACACTCAAATTGTTGCACTTAAAAGAGATAGAAGGTATATATGATGAATCGAACTTGTTCCAATAATCCATTTTATCCAAACTTACCCTCTTTAACTGTCAATTGTGCTTGGATAACCCGTAATCATGAAAATTCTATAGTGGACAATTAAAAATTTGTCCATCATAGTCAAACATGGTCAAACCAATGGGAACATGACATATATTAAGTTGTATATTGTATTTTAAGTAGTATAATTTGTTTTATGTAATTTAAATTATGTATTTTCAATATGTATTTACATGTTAAATCATGTAATTTAAGTAGTATAATTTGTTTTATGTAATTTTAAAGTATTGTATAATAGCGTTCAGTATAATATCCCGTATACTGCATCACAATGTATAATTTTACTATTGTATTTAAATTGTATTGCTAAAGTATATTTAATTTTACCTATACAAAATACTACATATTATATTAAATAAAAGGAAAACTAAATATTTTAGATTATTAGTTGGCGCATTTCTATTGGTTTGACCATGTTTGACCTTGGTAGACATATTTTTAAATGTCCACCAAAGCAAGATCCCCTTAATCAATACCATGCTTTTTTTTTTTTTTTTTTTTTTCATAAACTTAGGGCTTGTTTACTTCAGCTGAAAATCAATTCAGTTCAGTTCAGTTCAGTTCTTCTTTTATTTTGCTAATCATTAATCCCTCATAAAAAACTTTCAGTTCAGTTCAATTCAGCTCCAATCAATTTAGTTCAATTCAGCTGTTTTCAATTGAAATAAACAAACCTTAACTATTATTTACCTTATGTATGTGGAAATCAGGTAACTTTGAGATAGTGACTCACAATGAATCATCGTTTATGCTCCATACCTAGAATAATAATCATGCACGCATGATCCTCATCTCAGAGATATAAAGAAAAATTCATGCGTTGTAATTTGTCGTAAGAGACAACACTAAGACTAATGGCTGTTTTCCAAAATGTCAATAATTGTGGAATACAAATTGGAAAAATAATTAATATTATATTACATGTGCTCTATCTTATTGAAAAGAACAAAAATGAGAAAACATACACATAATAGTCACCAAAGAAATGTTTAGCAACCTCATTTCAGTTTGAATATAAATATATACAATACCAAATTGCCAATTGTATTGTAGTTTATGGTTTAGCTAGGGCCCACTAAACAAAGATTAAACCCTTTTGTGTTTGATTTCTACGACAACATATGGTGTCGCTTATTCTAGGATGATTGCTAGGTGTTTTGAGGCTAGGTTGCACGGAGTCGGGAGCGGGGTTGAAAACGAATACAGATACGGGGACAGAAAACAACTACTCTGAAAAATATTGTTAATGGGTACGGTAAATTATAACATGAAGAATCGGGTTCTTTGGGGACGAATCGGGTTCGGAGATGGCTACCCATTAGAAGTACCCATGCTACATAGTTTTGAGGCTTATCTTACCATGTATAATACAAAGTCAACACTAGTATATAATTGGACTAGTCCACGATGTCGCTTATTCTATATTACTATTCACTACTGGAAAACTAGGTATATGGCTCGACCGGAGAAAGTATATATCCAGAGGTGAGCTGGTCCAGAGGAGGGTAAATTTGTAATTTCGAAAAAAATGTTTTCAAGTCAGTGTCATTCATTTTCAAGTCAAAGTAGGCAGTTTTCAAGTCACAATTTTTATTATGTCACATTATATATCTTTTAAGTCACTAAATTAATTTTAAATTCAAGTCAAGATTGTTATGTTTCATGTCAAAATAGATATTTTTCAAGTCAGAAAAAATATGGTAGTCCTCTGGGCCAGAGACCCTCTACACATATACTTTCTCGCTCGACTGATGTTTTTGTACGTTGCATGATCAACAGTTGTGTAATTAATGACTACTAAACTCGACTCAATGATTGGTTTATTTTAGTGAATGTGAATGTATTAAATAAATGAAAAAGAAAGAACAAAAAACAATGTTTTATTTTATTGAATATGTTACGGAGTACTAAATTGGTTGTAAGCTAATACCTATGTAACTTTAGTTTAATCGTATCGAATTTTAGATAATGTGAAGGAAAAAAAAATTAAGAGTGGTCAAACCATAATTGTAACGACCGGCTACACACAAGACATGCTTTATACCGAATTGATTGAAGAATAATGCTATATTGCCTATATATTAAGAAATTCAACTTTTCCTCTAATTTTCTAAATCTAATGCTAACAATAACCATAATACATTGGTCATTTTTCTACCACAAAGCACTACAGTCAAAATTTTCATTTTAGTTGTGTATGATTTTAATTTTTTCAGCCAAAATTGTTCAAAACTATCTAACAAAATTTGGCTTTTAAACTTAACTATGCAATAAAATTTTATGGTTACGAAATTACCTAATAATATAGGAAAATTTATAAAAATAATCCAAAGTTTGGACGATTACTTAATAAAAGACCCAACTTTTGTTTTTCCAATATTACACCTAACTTTTTGGACTATGTGACAGGTTACTTGATTAATGGGTAACCTTATTTAACTTTTTTTTTCTTTTTCTTTTAATTTTTTATTTCCAACGATTTTTTAATCTTCCATTATAGTTTAATTTTATGAGAAATTTCTCAAATTCTGAAAATGAAAGGGAAGAGAGCTAAATGAGGAAAAAACCCATCCACCACTCCATAACCCACCTCCATAATCTACACTTATTGACCAAATAATGAAGTGGCCTTACTGCAGTACATCACTACCATCAGAGAACCGCTAAACAACCATCACACCATCATCAAAATAATTCCCAATTAAACCTTATCCAACATCCCAAATATTAAATCACATTCACATGGTCAAATGAAATGTCCATACTTTACAACACCACCACCACCATTACATAACCATTGCACAACCACTTCCACCGCTGCACAACCACTTCCACAAGCCGCCCATAATTGAATGCACCTCCTGCCACCACGTTACCTACAAACTCAATCCACCCTGAACAGACTATCGCACACCTCTCAAAAATAACCGAACAACTCTAACTAATATAGCTAGGGAAGTAGGGATCGAATCCTCAGGGAAGCTATTAAATTCTACTAGTTCTAAAAAGCCTATAGTGTGTAAGGGGCCTTAGTGGAAATTTCGGTAAATGATTTCTAAAACTAAGAAGACTAAGAATCAAACTAGAGAAATGACGGGAAATTATGGATTAAACTCTATTAATGAGAACCTAGGGCTATCAGTTCACTATGATCAATCAACAAACTCAATTAACACTCACTAATCAATTCATTGGCATTCATTGAACTAGGGCTCACTAATTCTCTCGAACTTAGACTCCCCCAAAACTCCTTTACCGGCTCTCGCTTGCATAAATTCGTTTTTGCCTATTATTCAGTGGTCTAATAGTGGTAATCTTACCTCTCGGCCTCGATTTCAACAATAACCTAACTTACAACTAAATCTGGCCACAATTTAATTGCAATCACTAGAAATCAATAATAGGAATTCAATTAGAAGCCAAGAACTAATTAGAAAACATAAATTAAATTCAAACCATGATCATAGATCCCCTAACCCTAGAGAAAACGACTACTCACTCATAATTAAGGGAACAAAAACAAAATTGAAATCAAACAACATGATCATGAACAAAAATCTAATTAAAACTCGAATTAAAACTAAAATAACTACTAACAAAACTAAATTAAGAAACAAAAATAGCAAATTAATTAATCTAAACTAAGAACTAAGAAACTAAGGAGAATCATGAAATTAAAGGAATTGAAAAGCATAAGGAAAGAAATTACCAAAATAATGATTGGATTGCATTAATCGAAAGCTTGAATTGTTGAACAAAGTAATTAATTCTAAAATTCTAGAGAGAATAGTGAATTTTGGATTCCTAGGTCTAAAAGTATGATAAAAACTAGTTAATCTCGTGCCCCCTTTACATTGAGTATATATAGGATTTGTGCTTTTAATTAATTAAAACCCACGAAGCAAAACCGCACGGAAAGAAAAATCGGGCACCAAAATGTTGCACCTGCACCCGCATAAAAGGAATTGGATTCCTTCCCTGCGCCCGTAGCCCCTGTGGTTTGCAAATTTTGAAGCTACTGATCTATGATGCGCCTGCATAGAACAGATGATGATTAAGGGTTGCGCCCGCATGAAGCTTATACAACTAAATTTTGACGATCTTCCTTAATTCTTTGCTCGATTCTTCGAATCTCGTTCGTGACTTGGCGCGCATCCCGAGGCAAGTGCCTTTTGACTCGATTTAGCTTCTAATGACTTCATAACTCTCTATTACGCTCCTGAAACCTATTATACAAAACCGAAAACCACGGGTAACAACCGAAAAAGTATAAAATAATCGTAAAAGGTTCTAAAAGTCAACTAAAAATGCTAAAACCATTCCAAGACATAACTTAACATCGAAAGACGATATTTAATCAAAACAAAGCCACAACTTAACTATTTAGCACAAGAATCAACTGAAAATGAGGGAAAAAAACAACATAAAACACGTATATCAAATTCCCCCAAACCGAACCTTTTCTCGTCCCGAGCAAAACACAACGAAATTGACTACACCCCATAAAAACAAAGTAAGCATCATAACTCAAGAGAACATCCGAAGACACATGGATCAAGGCCAGCCAATCAAGCATCCAATTACCGTCCTTCCTAAATACGGGTCAAACAAAACCAACCAAACAAGTTTAATGAATCGATGACTAGAGTAGCTCACGAGTTGTCACTCCACACAATTAATGATGAGCTTATAACAATGAAGCTCTAACCCTCACCTCCCAACCAAATGTGGAATGCAATGCAAAATGTGTTTAAATGCAATTTTAACACTACAAAAAAATAGCCCATTTGCGACGGAAAAAATCCGTCGCAAAAAGCTGAAATTCTGTTGGAAATGGCATTTGCGACGGAATTCCGTCGCAAAATGGCCGTCGGAATTTCGCTTGTCGCAAATATGGGAATTTGCGACGGAATTTCCAACGGAAAAGTGTTCCGACGGTTTTTCCGACGGAATTTCATCTTTTTTCCGACGACATAACTTATTTAATTTCTGACGAAATTTTCGACGGAATTTGAGACGGCCATAATTCCGTCGGAATATTAAACAAAAAAAATAAAAAAAAAGTGGTGAGGCAGCAACAACCACCCCCCACCTTATACAAACACCACCATAACCCAAAACCACCAACCACTACCACCCAAAATCGAAACCAAAACCCAAAACCACTAACCACCACCACTCCAACCACGACCGAAACCCACTTACCACCACCCCAACCACCACAACCGAAACCTAGAACCACCCAAAATCGAATACAAAACCGAAACCGAAAACCACCCCCACCAACTACCACCGAAACCTAAAAACCCAAAGCCAAAACTATAACCACCCACCAACCACCACCCAATCAACCCAAAAACCTAAACCCGGAACTACCCATGACCAATATCAAAACCCAAACCGAAAAACCTAAACCCAAAACCACCCAGAACTAAAACCAAAACACAAACCCAATTCGAAAACCACCACAACCCAATAAAATCCAATTAACAACCACCTAACCACATTCACTTAGAACCTCCACCACAACCAAAAAAAAAAACGAACCAAATGCCCCCAAAATCTCAAGAACCATTAAGGCAAAAAAAAAAAAAAAATTGAAATTGAAAATCAAAATAAACATAAAATTAACTAAATACATACCTTAAAATCAACCGTCTAAGATTTCTTTGGTCGAATTTGACCATTAAAACCCTAGATCTAGGATTTTCATGGTAAAATTAGACCAAAGAACAACATCGATCTTCAACCTTTTCGTTTCTATTCATTAGGACGAAATTTTCAATGAAAAAATATAGATGAGAAGGAGAAAGGAGAAAGGAAAAAGAAAGAGTTGAGAAGAAAGAAGGAGATAGGAGGAGAAAGAAAGAGATGAGAAGAAGGCGAGGAAAAAGAAGAGGAAGAAGAAGATGTCATGAATGAGAAGAGGAAAGGAGGAAGTGAGATGAGGAGTGAGAGAATGAAAGATCTAAAAAAAGGGAAAGAGAGGCGGAATAACAAAAGATTAGGAGTTACTTATATACTTAGGGTTCGGGATGTTATTTGTTTGGTCTAAATGGTATTTTGCGACGGAATTATCCATCGCAAATTTGGACGGAAAATTCTGTCGCAAATTATCTAAACAATTGGATTTTTGTCAATATTTTCTATTTTGCGACGGAAAATTCCGTCGCAAATTAATTTTTCCGACAAAAATTAAATTTTTTGTCTATATTTTTCAATATTCCATCGCAAATTGTTAAAATTCCGTCGCAAAATTGCGATGGAATTATAATCCGTCACAAATTTGTGACAGAATAATATTTCGTCGCAAATTTGTGACATTTGCGACGGTATTGGTGTCCGTCGCAAATCACCCTTTTTCTTGTAGTGTAAGAACCCGAAACCCACATCTCACCCCTCATGCAAGTGTTTGAGGGTATCCACTCATCCTAAATGTCGACTCGGAATGCAATTAATACTCTACGACCTTGACAAAGGATTCACTTCAGAATAACCATAGCAAGTGCACAAAGATCAAAAAGGACTTTAATAAGCTTGTAACGTGGCTAGGGTGATGGGTAGGATAAAAATTTGGGATAATGTGGTGGAATGCGGGGGTATACGCATATAAAATCGAGGAAAATCATTAACATTTTCCATCACCCAATTCAACCAAATCTAACCAAACTTTTCTTCATTTTTCACATCAACACCATACTTCTCATAATTCAATCATCAACCACTATTTCACAAACTTTAAACTTCTTTCTTTTTATTTCAATTTTTTTTGCAACTTTATTATGCTTTCATAAATTTTTTTTTCACTTTATTTTTCATGCATAATAAAACATAGTTTCACGACTCTTAATGATTTGTTTTTGCTTAAAATTCAATAAACAATAAACATAATCATCACACATACATAACTAGGCCATAAATAAAATATGACTTTTCAATTACCTACAACAGCCTAGACATTGGTATGCAGAGCCTTATATGTGAAACTTTATAATTTAACTTTCAACAACAACATTTCCAACTATTTCACCATCGATCCTCCATAACACCCTTCAAAACTTTATTTTAACAACATCACAACTACTTCAACTCCCCCAAACCAAGTTTGGGCATATAATGCATTATGTAACAGGGCTAATAGGCTTGTAATGTGGCTAAAATACAAATGAAAAGGGATAAAAGCTCAAAACATGGGATCAAGGGAAAATATAAATGTGGGAAATGAAATTCTGAAGCTCAAAAGAAGAAATGAGAGCCTTTTATCATGCGCAACATACACATAATCCATAATTAAAGTTACCAGAATCCAAAGTCAAATCCAAGATCATAATTGCACCAGGAACTAAGCACACATGAAGGGAATATATGAATGAATTTATATTCGAAAGCGGCTCAAATCTTCCCGTTAACACAGTTCAAGTCCAAGACCCAAGCAAGGTTGAGAAGAGTTGACAAATAAAAGGAAATCAAGCAATCAAATTCAAGTCATAGCCAACAAATCACACATGTGGATCCATCCGCAGTCAAGAGTCATAAAGTTTTCAAAATAAGCACAAGGGTACAGAAGTAGTCAATTCCAACAATAAAACTCAACTGGGACACGAATACTCCATTAAGCCAATTCTCTCTAAAAATAAACCTAAGAAAACAGTATAATCTTTTTGGTCAGATGTAAACTCCTATTCCTAACGAATGGTACAAACCATGCAACAGTCCTAAGAAAGCAATAAAACTAAACTAAGAAAGCATTTAAAACTAACTAAGCACACAAAACAAAACAAAACAAAACAAAGCAAAAGAGAAGTTAGAATGATCTAACCAAGCCGGTATCAATTCCTAACAGGAGTCCAACTAAGTACTGAATCAATAATACATCCCGCTCGAATTAAATCCTGAAAAGGAAAAGAAACAAACCAATCTCCAAAGAAAAAGGTAAAAATAAAAGGAAAAAGAAAAAGAAAAAAAAATAAAGAAAACAAAGCAAAAATGAAAAAAAAAACTAAGCAAAAAAAGTACAAAAAATACATAAATCCTCCCCCCAAACCAAATTTTTGTCCCGTCCCGGGACAAATAACCATGCTAAGAAGAGGAAGGAGGTGAAGCGGAGCTCTACTTACCGGGTCCCCCAGTACCTAGGATAGTACTGGTCATAGAACGGCTGATAGGGGGTAACAGGTGGGCTCAGTGCTGGGATCGTATGTAGGTGGCCAGTTGGGATGGTTCAGGAATCCCTGAACGGTCCCAGCTGCAACATTGCTCGTGTGCTCCCTCCACTGGACTCTCTGTAGCAAATCAACATCAGAACGGAGTCCTCGAAGTGAATGATCTATCCTGTCAAACCGCTGCTGGTTATAGAGATGCATATCATCAAATCGGTTCATCAGGGGAGTCATGTCGAATGTGGAGGAGGAGTGACCTACATAGCTATGTCGTGGTGGCTCAGGTCGTGGTGGAGCTGGTGGATGCTGGGCCTGGCCGCCTGCTTGCTGAATTAGGTTGACCATCTGCACGGCCCTCTTCTCTGAATCAGCCCTCTCCTGTAGTGGGATGTTGTCGGGTGGGATCCGCCAAGGGTTCTGGCCGTCTGGGTGCTCCTAGTAGGTGAGGCTAACATAGGCATTAGGCAGGTAGAACCAAGAAATTTCCCGAACACACCAAACAAACCTCTCTCTGTGCCCTCTCTGATAATGTCTGAGGAAGTTAGCAGCTCTCAGGGCAGTCGTGTCAAGGTAAGGGTTTTCCTCGATCGGGTTTAGCTGGTGGATCTGCTCAGTATGACCTAGAGTGTGGNATATGACCTAGAGTGTGGGACAACCATGTAATCATGCCACCGATATAGATAGTGCCGGTGTTAGTAATCCCCTCTGCAATTTCAGCAAACCAACGGGCTAGAAAGAACCCGAAGTTACAATGGAGAGGTTGTCTGGCATATCACTCTGTCACCATCCATAATAGTCTGATCTTATCAGGGGAAACTTGCCCTAACTGTCCTCTAGAAAATAAGCAATAAACCACGAACCTCAGGAATACCGAAGGGCAGGGTGCTGTACCTATGATGTTTTGGCTGTGGTAGAAGTGAAGGTGGAACTGCCATCAGTGATTCTCTCTTACCAGGCTCCCTCAAAATACGGTCCCCGTGTTTAACCCCGTTTTTGAACCCGTGCAACCTAGCTGATATTCTGTTCGCATCGACCACCACCATCATTAAAGTCTTCTTCGATCTCCATTAATTGCTATCATCAAATTTGTCTCATGCCTAAAGGTTGGGTCTAGGATTTGTGGTGGTTTCGAATTACACTTTGGGTTTCAACTTGGTTGTGAATCATAGTTTGAGGGACTCGAATTACATATTGTCTGGCTCGAATTACAGTGTGGGTGGTTTGAAGTAAACTTTGTGTGTCTCAAATTTGTTGTTTAGGAGATGGTGGTTAGAGACTTAGAGTTGCGGGTTAGGGTTTCGAGGTGGGGTTATGGGTGGCTCGAATCAAGGGTTTGGAAGTAGAGGTGGTTATGATGGTAGTGGTTATGGCACACTGGTGGGTGAAAACAAGGTTTTATGGATGGTAGTGGAGTGGTGTTTGGAGTGGTTGAGATGGTGAGGTGGACCCAACATATGGACAAAATCTGAGACCAGGTAGTGAAAGCTATACAAATTGTTTTTATTAGGTAGTTTCATAACCAACTTTTTGTAGTTAGATTCAAAAACCAAATTTTATTAGGTACTTTTGAATAATTTTGGCTTTATTTCATATATATTTTGTGGAGTAAATAATTTAATTCATTAAAAAAAGTCATGCACACGAAATCTACAAAAAAAATTCATATACAATAAATAAAAATTCAAATCAAGCAATGTTTCAATTTTGCAAAAATATGATTGTTGTGGATGTAATTCGGCATTAATGATAATCCTCTTTCACATCGTTGTACAGTCTTTAACATAAGTATCTTTTTCAATTTTGAAACTGGACAAAATTTGATCTAATTGATTGTAAATGTAGAATTTACATTTGTTGCAATCCTATACAAATCTTCATTAAACCATTTCTTTTAACAAAAAGCAAAAATATAGCTTTAAACTCTTACATGGATATCGAGATATATAACCCAACTATATATGTGTAAGAAAACCTAAAATTTGGGTAAAAAACTCTCCAATAGAGTGACAATCGAGGTATGTTGTCAATAGGGTTGAGCACAGATAAGACATCCGATCCGAAATTTTGGAAAATCAATATTTGTATTTGCATCTGAAACTTCTGAATATCAGTATTTGATACCCGATAATTTTCGTATCGAAACTTTGGATATCAAATGTCCATCTAGCTTTCAAAAAAAAAAAAAAAAAAAAAAAAAAAACAAAACACACTCATCACAAGAACAACAAGCTGAGTGCAAGTACCATAACCCGAAAAATGATATGTTAGATTTGTGTCCATTAGCTGTAAGCCAGAATCAACTTTATATCTAGAAGTAAACTGTACAATATTGGAGTTGACTAGTTTTTTAAATGGGTAATAGAGAGGAAGACAACCCTAAAACGAACAAAAATTAAAAAACAGAAGGAAAAGCAAAACAAACAAAAATAGAGAAAGCAAGAACACCTGCAGAGCACTACTAACCTCACTCATGCTACTAGCCAACAGCAGGTCATCCCACTCCAACCAGAATCCCAAAGCCCAGAGTGGAGCTGCAGCCAGCCCCGCCATGCTCCCTAGATCCACGAAGCCAACGGGATCAGCCATTACTTTTAAACCTGACCAACGAACTCCATAGTTAGCCAACCATTCCGCCGCTCGATTGGCCTCCCATAGCAGGCTCTATGTTAACCACCATCCTCACTACATTTAGCACGGATAGCATTTTATTAATTTATAAAGAGAAGAGGAGGTAATCTTCCTCCTTAAGTAAATTGCCACCACTTTCGAGTCTATATGGACCAACACCCTAGAATACCCTCCAATAGAGCTCCAGTAACCATAAAACTGCAAAGCTAAGTTCAACTCGCGATACAGAGCATGACCCCATTAATAGCAAATGACCCAAAACTTACCCCCGCCGCCCCATAAGCCAACCCACTGCCGCACATGGATTACTTCGATGCGCCAGTGTGGTTTCAATAACTATATCCATCTAATTGGGAGACAAAGGAATCTCTATAACACCTCACGACACAATTCCTCTTACTGTTTAACTCGACGCTCCATTCTCTTCCATAGCCTTAACACACGCTAGCTTCTGCTAATATGAAAGCCACTTGAGCAATGGGGGATTTTGAGGCTCCGAATAAGCATCTCGTCCCGGCACCCTCCAAGCCACATCACAAGTCATCACAAATATGGTTTGGCCTGTTATCTTCCGTATAAGGTTAGGATCCACACTAATAAGGAAGGATTATCCGACCGAAAAAAGCGAACCTTAGGGTGTTGTGCGCGTCCCTCATAACATTGCAGCTAGCAAGCTCAAAGCGTAGCTAAGTTTGTGTCCGCCACAACCGCCCGGTACCAGACAAGCATGGAGTCGGTTATTTTCGGTTTCGGCGGACCACGATACCCAAACATCGGCTAGGCTGGCGACAACTGAAGACTATCGGCGCACAGCATGCGGCAGCCAGAGTGAGGGTACACGGGCCCATGTCATGAGACACAGGGCCAGACACAGATGTCAGTACAAGGGAAAAGCCGGATGAATTGTGGTCAGGACAGAGAGCGGCCACGGGCTGCAAGACCCCTAACCACTTGGGAGATAGTCAGTAAAACCCTCGCTCGCCCTCCCTGCTAGTTCACAGTCCCCAGCGCAGGCAACCTGTATAATAGTGGAAGGTGCTACGTGAATGTGAGGGCTAGCCAAATATCAAGGAGGGCAAGTACCCATCTTAGGATGCCAAAAGAAGAGGGTTTGGTGCATTACCTCACAGTACCGTAATGAACCCGGGACCCCCAAGGGCAAGGCGGCGCAACAGCCCTTCCCCGCAGTAGATGAGACTCCCCCGGTAGCGGTGAAAAATGTTTCTCGCAAGGGGCACAGCGGAGCCGGCAAAACATGTTTACAGGGGCGTGCTGAAGATCTCGTGCCTCCGAGAGCCACTGGTGGCTCGACGAGCGTAGAACGCTCCAACCAACGTTTCCAAGAAACAAGAGTTTATCTTGTCTCATTGATTGCTGAATTCCCAGAACCTGAATTTTGCCCTAGGATAGAAAGTTCTCCAACGCACTAAATGAACCCTGTTTCGGTGAGTGAGTCCCCAAAGCTAAGAATCTCTAACCTTTGATCAAAAGGTTGGCAATAATTCGCTGTTAGCACACGGCCAGTACTTGGGCGTAGCAATGACATAGGAAGGATTAAGAACTATGAAGCAAGTGTGGCACACGCCCAGTTGGGCCTTTAACCAATCGGGTATTGCACTTTCTCAACAGGTGAGGGGTGAGGATACATAAATGCAATACGATGCCATTGGATCTTAGGGACCCCTAAGTACAGCTGCCCATAGAGGCATTATCTCCTCCATAATATAACTCATGCAAACTGCGCTTGGAGCATGGCAGCATGCATTGGTGAGAAATGAAATGAACAATGTGATGACTCCGCGCGCCCCCAAAATGCGCACCAAAATCTGAGTGAAACAACTCGTTTGTTGGCCATCGGAAGGCCTTGTTCTGGTGGGTGATGCTGCACAACAATAGGTTAAGTCACTGCTGCAAGGGCTAGTAGGTGTGGAAGTGGCCCATTAAGCACGTAACCTGGCACGGCTTCCATAGCTGCATGTTACCCACTATTGGTGGGCTGCGAACCCTCATACAGTACTAGACATATAAATAGGACACAGAGGGGATCTCCCGGCTTATGCCTGTGTGGGAGGCTAAGTTATTCGACATAGGTGCACCAGGCATAAGTGTTGGGCTCCAGGCCAAGCATCAATGTGGCCCAAGATATAGCGAAATACCATTTTTAACCCTACGGCAATACAAACAGGATTAGTATTGATTTTCACCCCCTGAACAGGACAAAAGATTCCTCACAGACCACCTCGCCTTCGCAAGGGAGGGATGGCAGAGGAGCAAGGTCATAATCCCAATGAGCCTGGACAATGTACTTATCGTGAAGAATCATGGATACGATTTCCGCAGCAAAGGTACGTTCTGATTTGTTCTGACAAATTGCCAACAAATTCGGATTCGATTCTTCCAGGCTCTACTGACTTTAAGCGCATCGGAGGGGCGTTCGTTCCACGAAGGAAAAATCCCCCGGTTCGTAGTCCCCAGTTCTATGTTTTGCAGGTCAGATTTAGTGTCTCGGAGAAACGTTGTGGGAGGGGTCCAGTTCGATAAAGTTTACAGGAACGATTGGCGCGTCTGTAGGGATCCTGTTTCAACAATAAACGTCCTGACTCCAATTCAAGAAGACAACACGGCTACTAGACGCTCAGGGAGCTCAGACTTCGTGGCCTGCACACTGAGTGGGACCCGCAAGTTGGACAAACACACCATGATCCTCGGGAGCAATTACCCTGGGCAGGAGTGGAAGTATGCTCAGCCCCTCCTAACAGAGATGGTTGCCTCGGAGCTAAGCTGACAGCCATCATGCCACAATGACTCAGACGTTCCAGGTAGAAGTCTTCATACAGTTCGCTCAAGACTTACAAGCCCAGCTAGGAAGCCGTGATAGTCCTGAGCAAAGTCTCTGAGCAGGCAATCCTACACAGCCCCTCTCGCCCAAGAGTGGGGGTCTGGGACCAAAGGCAAGCAGCAGCTTGAAAGTCCCTCGCTACGCAGAAGTTACCATGTCGGATCACTGGTTATCTTGTCCAGGTTTTGTTGGTAAAGAGATGATAAAGAAGTTTGAGCTGAAAAAGGGCAAAGCGCTCGGATTGTGATAAATCCAGAACCCTGAAAATAAAATGCCAGTGACTATTGTAGGCTCGTCAGGAGACTTAGAGCGTCAAAAACGACGCTGAGAGGAAATCATAAAGACTCCGGTCAGAAATCTGAGCCTTCGAGACTATCCTCAATGAGAAAAGCCTGAGCTGCGCCGAAGAGGGTAGGAGGAGGTTGTTGGGAACCTACACCGGACTCACAGACACCAAGGCCGTCCCTTATCCGCCTATCAATAACCATCTGCTAAGGCTGTCGACTAGAGACACCATCGAGACAAGTAGCCCTCGCTGGGGGCCGCAGGAGCAGATTCCCTCCCTTACGGACTCTCCATGGCAATGAGAAAACCAGGCCGTATTTCATGAAGATTGTGAGGAAGGACAAGGACGGTGATCGTCGTCATAGGTGTCCGGCGACCGTTCAAGACTCCCTCATAAGGAGATATGGGACACTGGTGGACGCCAAAGAGGGTTAAACGGTTACCACCCATCGAGCATGTTAACCGGGCCTGGGGGTTAACGCACAACGATCCCGATCTGACTCGTGCCGCCTTACAGAGCCTCAAATGGCTGTCCAAACTAGGATGTGAAGCATCATGGTTGCAATTCTTCCCCCACCACCTCAGCAAGGGATGGACTTCAACTGGTTCAATTGATTGCCAGTCAGATTAAATATCGGGATTCTCCACCCTCGAGCTGATGTTCAAGGACAACCACTTGATGTGCAGTGCAGCAAAGAGGCAACAAAAAAGACAAAGCATACAACTTATGGCTTGCAAACAGAAAGGGAGAACTGAGACCCTCAATAAAATACATTAACTCTTCAACCACCCGGTCGTTTAGAATATCCTAACCTCGGGTCCAGTGGCCCTTCGACGGCGTTTGACTGTCTGGGCTCAAACGAATTCATTTTAATTTGAGATTTTAATGAGGTTGTTCTGAAAATCCTTGGGAGTGAGGTGTTCCTCGCTTTCGGTTCTATTGCCTATCATTCTCTCATTTCCGTTGGTCTTGGCTTTTTGTTTTTCGGGGGGGCTTATCTCTCTGCAAGATTTCGCTGGGTTCTCGTATTTAGCTGATCATATTGGATGTAAGTCGCCGCATGTTCACACCTGCCGAGCTGTTAGCGCTCTCTTATTTCTAACAATCGCGCGCTGCTAGCCTTTCTTTCCTGGGTGGGGGACAGTGGTAAAGGTCACTTCTCCCATCCAAACGGTGGCTACCCTATATTTGAAAAGAAAAAGGGAGAAGGTGGGTAAAGAGGTGATGGGGTGGAATTCTTATTGACCGTAAAAATAGTTGCAATATGTTACGTTTACCCTAGGGGATACGTTAGACTAGTTACAAGATACGCTTTGATTGAATTTTTCTAGGCGAGAGATCCTATTCGCACGATGTGCATGCTATGGCGTACCCGTCTTGTTCGTTGGTCCTCAAGCGTGTCGAGACTCCAAGTCCACGTGGGGGTTGTCATGCCTCGTCGCTTACGCAGGACCCCTCCATCGGGCAACAGACGAACAGAGTGAATAATGAAATTCTCTTCTCTTTTTCTTGCATTCTCTGACTGTCCGTAATTGGCATACCCGTTCTCTTTCGGTAGAACAGCTAAGTTTCTCACGGCCACTTGAATTTGTTTTGCGGGACTCGAATACAACCGCCTCCCTGTGCTCTTTATTCATGTGCCTGGTGGTTTGTCCTGTTGGGTGGGGGGGTATTGGCTTCTCTTGGTTGGGTGGCTGGGAGCTGGTGGGACTGATGTGTTGCGTTCTCGCGG
This sequence comes from Suaeda aralocaspica, assembly GCA_016808085.1. NCBI lineage: Eukaryota > Viridiplantae > Streptophyta > Magnoliopsida > Caryophyllales > Amaranthaceae > Suaeda > Suaeda aralocaspica. Next base: position 436,748 of record PYUH01000351.1, read on the forward strand.
ATGGTGGTTGCGGCTCATTTTTCTGAGGGGGATCTTCCATTTACACGACGGGGGGCCAGGCCCCCCGGGAGCGCTCGCGCCCTGCAACCCGCGGCGCGGCAAAGCCACGGTGAATTTGCCGGACCCAAACAAATAACAAACCAAACCAAAAAAAACACAGACGAAACAAAAAGATTTCCCGCCGGTTCGAACGAACCTAATCGCCAGGATTTTATAGGGACTAAGGACGTTCATTCCTCTCCAAAGCCGAACCCCGTCAAGACTTCCCAATGGAGGGAGAAATAAAACTGTGGTGTGATTACCACAAGGAATTGGGCATACTACCCAGACTGTCGGGAACCGAAAAAGCACTGAATAAAGTGGCGGATGAGGGAAAATTGATCAATACCTCAAGACAAGCCCAGGTAACAAAGGCCACAACATAACCGAGCAAACATGAGAGACATTTGGGGAAGTAAATGTCATCGACGGGGGTTTCGCCTCGTGGGGAGCGAGCAACCATGCCCGAAAGGGACACCTAAGCTCCCCTCACCCATCACGTGCTGAAGGTGGGGACAGCTGGATAGGCCAACCTTCCGCATGACTTTCGATGATCCACTGTCCCCCCGGTCCAATGTACCTCATGATGACCCGCTTGTTCGAAGTACGAGTGCTATGCCAATTGTAAGCGGGTCCTGATCGACAAGCATGTGAGTATGTTCGGGGGAGCGTTTTAGATCAACATTGGATTGTCTGCAAAACTTAATATCTCACAGACAGACGTCCAGCCCTTGGGACGCCCCCTCAATCGGTTTCGGTGGAAAGTCCTACTATCCGGTAGGCCAATAAAAAAGCCCCACCAGAATCGTGTGAAAAGGGGCGGGGGCGGAATTTGATGATCAACTACTGTGGTAGTCGACGTCCCCTACCATATAATTAATTTTTGGTAGGCAACTCCTAACCAGATAAAGGCAGCCAATTTTCAACCGACCACTTATTACTTCAATTGAAACTGATACCGGGCCGTCGGAAACTCTATGGAACCAACGCCCGGCAGTGAATGCATGTAAATAGTTTCAAGTTGAATGCCGAGCCCAACCATATGAAGACAACGGACAAACCCTCAACCTCAAAAGAGCAGAAAAAACCGGATGAAATGTTATCTAACTTGAGAAGTCAAGAGCTTATCCTCGGCCTCAGCCTGCTGAGGGATATGCTGAATCCAGATCGGTGATTTACCTGGTGAGTGTAAGTTCGCATTGGGAGCCCTTGATGATGGGGTCAGGGTTGATCTCATCGATGTATTAAAAGCTCATAGGGACTGTTTTCATACTCGCCAACGAGATGCGCCGGGATTGACCCTACCATCATGCAACACCACCTGCACATTAAAACTGGCTACAAGCCTGTCAACAGAAGTTGAGGCACCAAGTGTCCAGAGAGGATAGCTGCAGCAGCTAGTGAAGTCCAAAAACTTCTCGAGGCTGGATTCATCAGGGAGTGTAAGTACACAGATTGGCTGGCGAATGTTGTCCTCGTCAAAAGCCTAATGGAACATGGAGGATGTGGTGTGGACTTCACTGACCTCAATAAAGCCTGCCCAAAGGACGCTATCCTCTGCCGAAGATTGACAGGCTGGTGGACTCTACGGCAGGGCACGCATTGTTCAGTTTCATGGACGCCAATGCCGGATATCATCAGATTCCATGGCTCAGGTAGACCAACCTCACACTGCCTTTCATTACTAGCCAGGGTATCTATTGCTACAGGTATATGCCCTTTGGATTGAAAAACCCGGGGCAACATAACTCAGTCTGGTAATAAGGTTTTTGAAAACCAAATCGGGAAGAATGTTGGAAGTTATGTGGATGACATGATCGCAAGAGCAAGAAGAGAGAGCCATGTGGCTGACCACCGAGGCCCTACAAACCCTTCGAAAATACAATATGAAATCAACCCCAAAAATGTGTTTTTGGAGTAAAAGGAGGGAAGTGCCTCGGTTTTTGTGGATGAGAGGGGAAAGAAGCCAACCCTTGATAAAATTCAGGCCATTCTAAACATGCAATCTCCTCTGTCTGTGAGGAGGTACAAAGACTCACAGGGTGCCTGGCAAGCCCTCGGGAGGTTTTTTATCACGTTCAGCTGACAAGAGCCCACCTTCTTCAGGACACTGAGAGAAAGACGTTTGAATGGATGACGAGGCTGAGGAGGCATTAAACAGTTAAAACAACATAATCAACGATATCAAAGTTGGTCTCCCCCTCCGGGGGAAACCCTCTATATATACCTAGCGGTATCGGAGTATGCCCTCAGTGCCGTCCTCGTAGCTGAAAGAGAGAAGGTGCCGCACCCAGTTTATTTCATCAGCCATGCCTTCAGAGTGGCCGAGTCGCGGTAATCTTTAATTGAGAAGTTGTATATGCCCTTGTTATGGCTAGCAGGAAATTAAGGCCCTATTTCAATCTCATCGATCAAAGTCCTAACCGGACCAGCCAATTCAGAGGTTCTCGGGGAAAGAACACTCGAACAGAATGACGGAGGGAGAAAATCAACTGTCTGACTATGGATGTCAATATGAACCCCGACGAGCATTAAGGCCCAGGCCTTGGCTGACTTTATTGTGGAATGCACTAACAGACCACTTATATCAGACGTTTCCAAACCATGGAACTGCATGTCGCGGCTTCGGCCACAAAACACTGGGAGTGGAGCAGAATACTAATCAAAACAGACACGGGTGATCGGCTAAGTATGCCGCAGATTTGCGTTCATCGCCTCTAATAACAAGCAGAATATGAGGCACTCTTGCTCGGTCTGCGAATGTGTCAACAGCAGCGCCAATCCGTCGTAGTCAGTCCGACTCCCAGCTAATATAGTCTGTCAGTGTCGGAGAATTTGAGGCTAAGGAAGTGGAATGAAAATGTACCCCAAAGGTTCAGTGACCTCATCGGGAAGTTAAAAAGTTCGAGATTATGCATGTTCCTCGTCAGAGAATCAACAGGCAGACGCCCTAGCCAGGCTTGCCAGTTCAGCAGAGTGGGTAGCCCCTCGGACAATTAATTGGGAAATTTTGAAGGACCAAGCATCAATGAGCCGTCTACGTTAACCTCTGGGAAAGAGGAAATACATGGTTCCAGCCACTATTGATTATCTGCAACAAGACAAACTTCCCGTAGGATAGTAGGGATTGAAAGGTTCAAACAAGCATCAAAGTGGTTCCTCGGCACAGGGGCAATTATAAAAAATCTTTCACGCACCCACTACTAAAATGTGTCACCCCCCGAGGAAGTGACTACATTCTGAAAGAGATACATGAGGGCGCTTGTGCTCCCATCAGGGCGCGAGACAATAGCTGGAAAGGCCTTCGGGCAGGTTACTATTGGCCTACCCTAAAAACAAGATGCTATTACACTCGTACACAAAAGTGCAAACCTTGCAATTTTATGCGAGAATACCAGGCGACCCTCTCAAGACTTATCAGCCATACTGCCAACCTACCTTGACGATGGGGTCTGGACCTCCTCGCCCCCCTTTCCCCCAGCACAGGTCAGAGAAAGTTTCTTAATCGTGGCCATCGAATACCTTCACCAAATGATTGAAGCTGAGCCACTTGCAAAGTTAGTGACACACAAGTACGAGAATTTATATGGAAAAACATCATCACGGGTTTGGTGTCCCGAGACCTTATTATCAGCACATTGAAGGACAGTTTGATAGTAAAGCAACAAAGGATACTGGCGAACCAAGTGTCCAATATACAAACACGGTTTCATAGAAGTTGGGCGCCCTCAACAATGGACAGGCAGAGGCAGCCAACAAAATAATTGTACAATGGAATCAGAAACAGTTGGAGACGCAAAGGGTTCATGGGTCGATGCGCTACCAGGCGTGGATCTGCGGCTCAGGGACTCCTTTAAAGAGGCCACAGGACATTAGTCCTTTAAACTTGTTTATGCGAGTAAGAAGGAGTTCTCGGCCTGTGAGGTTGTATCTCCTCGCTCGAATAACCTGTTGTACAACTACGACAAAAATGAAGAACAAAAGGCCAGTCACCTAGACCTACTACCAAGGACGTCGGGGCACCGCTTTGTGAAGTCACATTGTGTATAAACAAAAATCCACACGCTGGGGAGCAACTACTTCAATAAGAGAGTACTCCTCTGGGAGATAGTAGTGTGTGGTCTGAAAAGTTTGGATTAAACTTACTGGCAGACGTGCCGCCATGGGTAAGCTTCAGCCAAATTGGGAAGGGACCTACAAAATAACTGAGGTGTCATACCAGGCACCTTCAAGACTGGAGGATGAGGAGGTAACATAGTCCCTCGGCCATGGAACGCTGACAACCTTAGAAAGTTCTATTGATAGCAGTACATTACTTAATTGTTTGGGCAAGGAGAGTAGTCTCAGTCAATTGTAAAACAATTATCAGGTAACTGTTTGCACTGAATATAATCGCATGGTGACCCTCGGTGGCATAGATTATCAGTTTTGTAACTTTGAATATAATCGCACGGCCCTCGGGGTAATAGATTATCAGTTTTTGTTCTTGAATATAAGCATTGTCCATCGAGACAATAGATATCACTTTTTGCACTTTAAAATATCGCATGTGCCCTCGGGCAATAGATACTATCGTAATGCTAGTTGAATGTCCCTCGAGACAATGATCATGTCCCCTCGAAACAAAATGTCAAAATGTACTAAGTTTGAATGAAATAACAAGTAGACAAACGAGGGAGACACTCATAATGAAAACAAAAATATTATATTATTAAGTCCATTATCATTCTACAACATTTAGTACAAGACCAGATTACATTACAAAAAGCTGAAGTACATGGAGGCTACTCGGGCTAGATCTCTTTTGGGTTTCCTTATCATTTCCACCTTTACGCGCAATTCAGTCAGTTCTAAGTGGATCTTCACTAGAAGGAGGAACTCAGCGAGTCTGCGACCTCGGGTTTCTCCTGTGGCTGGTTTCCACAGTCCCCTCGTCCTTCTTTGAAGGAGTAAATCAGCATCAAGTCAGCGGCCATCAAGCTTTTCACATTCTCTGCATTTGAAGAGGGCCTTCTGAACATGACGGCCAAAGATTGACTGCTCCTCTCCATGATTTGGACCGATTATACGAATGCATCGCTCACCATGGTCGGAGGAGCCAGCGCCCCACGTAGAAAAGCAAAGTCACAGCACTCACAGGCATGGGGATTTCTTTTCTCCACTCTCTACATGTATGTCTGTCTGGTCTTGTTAGCAGCTCAGTTTCGTTGCCAGTAGTGGCACTCCAACTGATGCTTTCAGTGGACGCGAACTTTTTTCAGCGCTCTTTCTTTAGCTTGAAATTTTCCTCCCTGATCCTTGGGAGGTCAGCAAGTGCAGATAAGTCATCTTGCATTGGAGGACTGTTCCTCGGCCTGTTTCCGTCTGTTGAGTGGCGTCCGTCCTCTGTGCGCTCTGTGGCCTTCAGCGGGTCCTTCAGCCTCGGGAATGCGGGGACATCGTGTGTTTGAGAATGTTGAGCCATCTTGCTCATCGCACGAACCTATGTCATCAGCAGTCAGGGCATTGCAAATAAAATAAAAATGATACAAGGATATGGGCATGCACAAGGTATACTTACTCCTCCGGGAAGAAACGCAAATCTTCCACTGGTCAACCCCTCGACGCCTTGAGAGCCTCCTCGTCTTGCGAGTGACCACTCCTCAAAGAACTTCGGCGCGAGTCCTCCTCTCTCGGGCGGTATAGTCATAAATACCATGGTCCATACTCCGCGGGCGTAGGGACGTCGTGGAAGGGACCAGTCCTCGGATGGCGGTTTCCAGAGCTTTGGATTGAAACCCCCAGTTATCTCGAGCCTTTCGGGGTGTTCCCCGCTCCGGAGCGGACTTCAGTAAAGTGTGAGAAGCTCTTATCCTCCTCATCTCGCTTCATTATAGCCTCAGGAGGGACGATGCAAGGGTGAGTTCGCCTCTTCCTCTTGTACTTCGTTGGTTGAGGATGTCGTAAACAATATGTTAGTGAAAGAAGTTAATGTAACTAAAGATGATTAACACAAAAATGAGGTTAACCGGGAGGGTTAGAACCTCCAGCTTTTCTCTTGATCCTCTTTTGAAGCGATCTCCTCCTCAGTTCGGCAGGCACGGACAACACCTTGCCATCTTCTCAGAAGATCGTAGTGACTCCTCTGCTGCCAAATAATGGACATGTTAGGAATAGAGGCAAAAGAAACAAATACAATAAGGCAACTTGAGAAGTGTCCTAAACCCTCGGGAAAAGATGGACTCAACCCCAATAACGAGGGAAACTCGTTCTCGAGGAAGGATTTGTCTGTAGAAGGGTGATCGTGGTTCCACCGTCCTCTGACGTTTTGACCCACACCTCGACAGTCCATGATGTAGAAGGCCACCCTAGTTCTCGTCCTCAGTCAGCTCCTACGCTAATTAATATCAAAATTGGGACCTTCTCTCGTAGGTGAGCAGTTGGAAAAGGCATCCTGCAGGGTCCAGTGGTATATACGGAAAACAAAGTTAGACCTAAATTCCTTATTGCTCGGGGAAGGACCCCCATTTAACCTATAAAGCCCTCGATCATGAAAGTATACCACTGGTGTTGCATATCCTCTCCGGATGTATTCACAAGTTTGGCAGTTTCGCCATAGTCTAAGAGGCTCTGTGACATCTAGTAATCGACATAAGGAAATAAAATGAGAATGCTAGACACAGGCATCGGCATCAGCGGCCGGAGCTAACAATTATATGTACACAAGTAAAACTCACTAAAAAAGGTTGGCAGGGCAAATCTAATGCTCTGCTTCAAATAAGTTCATATAACAGCTATGGCTTCCTGGGGTCGGCTATCTCAGTATAAGGACAGTTGAGGGTCCTATACAGCTAAACTCCGTCCTTAAAAGTTTATTTTACTATGGAGATCTGGATACGTCATTTTAAGGTATCTCTGAAAATAGCCCGGTGAAAGGTAAATATCACCCGGGCGAAGGAAGTTGTTTGTACGCTCGCCGGGTGTTGGTTGCCTGGATTGATTGTGTCTTCTTGCATCGCCATGTCACCATCCTCTGTGTAAATACAGAAGTCACGATAACCAAACGGACTATTACGAAAGGCAGTGAAATAATCCAGGGTTATTTATGAATTTCTCTTCCCTCGAAGGAAACGCTCACGGGGGAAGATGCAGAGGGTAATTCCTCGGGAGGAACTACTTTGATTAACCAAATCCCCAACCTCCCTGGCGGTCGGTTAGAGAAGCAGTATACATGTTAAACTAGACAGGGGTACTCTTGGCTCGTTGGTGAAAGGGTTAATCTAAATTCTATTTCCGAGGACTATAACTCTGAATTACAAAAGCACCAGGGGGTCGGTAAAGGGGCATTACCTTAATAGTCGACGTCCTAAGGGAGAACGAGAACGACTTTGAATCCTACGGGCTACGTACTTGCAAACTCGGGACAGTTACTTCTCTCGTAGAAAACGATTGTGAATTTTTACGCAAGTGTGAAAAGTGAAGAAGTGAAAATTACATGTACATCTTATATATATTTCGAAAGGTAGATGAAGAATGGTTCTAGAAACTGATTATTAAAAATAAGATGGAAAGTAACTGAAGAGGCCAGTTGTATTGCCTCAAAACCCTGAAAGTAAAGGGACATTTTATCAAAACCTAGAGGGGCATCCCAGGATCAGTTGTACTTACAACACAAAACCCTAGAATGGCGTTTCATCAAAACCCTAATGAAGGTACTACACGAATGTCATAACTAAGTGTCACATCCTGGGACGACCGCCTTGCAGGGTATATTCATAGCCCGCATGACGATGGATCACACCTCGGGCAACCATGTCTAGTGGGCTGGGTGACATACCACCAGCTAAAAGACCTATCAGTTAGGCGCCCATCCTGTTCTGCAAGGGTGGGACAGGACCTCCTCAGTCATGAATGAGATACTCGCTAACAAGGAGCTTTGAAATGACTTGTCACATCAGTCTACATAATGGGCATCACTTCGCCTGGGCCAGGGGAGCCATCGGTACTACTCCCTCAGCCGAGGATAAGAGGAAGTTCCTCCTCGTTGTGCAGAAGGGTACCCAACTTGGTTAAATGAACCATACGGATGGATATAGTGGTTTACTCTCTCCTCGGGCATTCAGTGACCTCTGTCAACATACTACCTCGGCTACTTAAACACCATCCTCAGGTCAAAAGCATAAGACCCTACACATGACTGATAAGCCACGGCAAGACTATCAATAATAACCATAGGAGCATGAAGGAGAGATACAGGAGCGGAAGGGGAAGCCGGGTGTTGAAACAAATGAGCCTCGATCAGGAGTGGGTACCCTCGGTCCTGGAATTCTCTTGACACCCTCCTCGGGATCTAAGGTAGGAGTGGGGCTTATACACTCCTCGGAAGTTATAATCTCTCGCGGCTGTATAACACATAGCCCCCTTAAAACATACATACGAGGGGGATGAACTCCCGGATTGGTCGTTGAGTAGAATGAGGAGAAGAGCTCCTCGGTCATCTCCTCCTCGTCAAGTTACGGATGAGGTTTGCCGTGATAAAAAAAGGGATAATTATGGAACTTATGCGCACATATCCGAGGAGGGGGTACCCTCATCAGAAGAGAGGAATGGGTCCCTGCAACTCATACTCTGCCTCAGTCCATGACTGAGGAGGGGTATCCTCCTCGGTCACCAAGAAATAGAAGAGCGGAATGGAGCCTCAACTAACCTCCCAGTCCATGATGAGGAGTGGGTATCCTCTCTCGTCACCAGAAGAGAGGGAATGCAGTCGCCTCAACTATACCTTATGCCATCACATGCTGAGGAGGGGTATCTCCTCAGTCACCAAGAAAAGAAGGGAAGAGAAGCCTCAAATATACCATCCTCGTCACCAGAGGAGGGAATGGAGTCCTTCACTCATGCCTCATTAGCCACTCATGCTGAGGAGTGGGTACCCTCCTCAAGTCATCAAGAAAGAGAGGGATGGAGTCCCTCAACTATATCTCCTCAGTTACAGAGACTGGAGGAGTGGGTACCATCGCTCAGTCATTCAAAATAGAGGGAATGGATCCCTCAACTGTTCTCCTCTGAGTCACACTGCTGAGGAGGTTAACCGTCACAGTCATCAAGATGGAGGGAATGGTTGTCGCCTGTCAACTTTTCCTCTTAGTCACAAAGCTAAGGAGGGGGGGTACCCTCCTTAGTCATCAAGATGGAGGGATTGTGTGTCCCTCAGTCACTCCTACTCCTCAGGGGGCCAGGCTGGAGGAGGGGTCACGCCTCAGTCACCTGGAAGCAACCTGTCACCCACCTTTGGTAGACGCGATAATCGAGGATTACGCCAACATAGCCATCCTTAACGAAGTATCGATCCCACGTTGAGCGTGGGCTAATTGTTTGGGCCAGGTCCAAATCTGGGCCCAATATAAGGAAATTATCCATTTTACTCACTAACAGGGCAGATAGACAAAGGAAATTACATTTCACCCCTAACAGGACAAAAGATCCTCCAGAGCCACTGCCTCTCGGAGGGAATGTCAATTATACAATGGGCCTCATAATCCGCAATACCTGACAAACTTACTTTCGTACTAAATATGGTCGACGATTCCGCAGTTCAAAGGTACGTTTTCTGTTTTTCTGACAAATTCCTCTAAAAATTCGGATCGATTCTTCCAGCTTATGCGACTTAAGCATCGGAGGGGACGTTCCCGGGAAAGAACCCCCCGGTGTTATCATACTCAGTTGTTTTGCCAGTGTCAGGATGGTGTTTAGTTAGTCTCAAGACAAACGGTTCGGTGAGGTCTAGTTCAGACAAAAAGTTCTACTATCAGGAACATAAGATTTGAAGTTTTGTGGAATTTGCCAATCATTCCACCCCCATTGCTTTGTTTTTTTGGTGTTTAGGAGTATCATTACTACAAAAATCCTCGAATAAAGACCAAGGAGTTGATTACGATTTTGTTGGATCAACGCATTAAAATGATAATTTATGATATAAAAAAGATTAGAACATCTTTCGATATCTGGAATTTCGAACTTTGGATATCTCAAAAAGGCTGTGAAAGTGATATTCTAGATAGTTATTTGATAACATATTCGGATCGATATCATTAATATCGTTAAAAACATATGAATTAGATTTTCAGATATTTTTGCTCGCCCTATTTGTAAAACACAGCTATAATAACATTAAATAAATCAAAAATGTAACAAGAAGGGTCTTGAATAGGCCAAGAATAATATGTGCAAGCCTCTAA